>WSYH01016822.1:0-12663 GCA_036426205.1 Ascaphus truei
CGTCATCATTTTTTTTTTATCGGCCAAAACACATGGTTTTCACGGTCCAATCAGGACCGTGAGAACCATGACGCAAAATGTGACGTCATAGGCCTTTAAAAGCCTATGTCGTCTCATTTTGCAGCCAACGGCCTGTTAACAAAGCAGAGCACAAAGAACCACGGACAACCTGGCACCCCCTAAGGGCCTTTAGATCTCGGGGGGAATCGGGTACAATACCAAAAAAAAACAACCTGACACCAATCTAGAAGAAATTCGAAACTTCATCTCGTAGCCACAAACCAACCCCCTGCACATTCTACACTATCAATAAAAATGTATTTCAACAACAACTGCTGTTATTGTCTTTACTTTATTTAAATTATTACATTTATACTAACTTCCAAAACCAGATCACTGCTGGCTGCCCAATAACAAACAATAACAAGATCTAAAACTCCACACCAAGGGCCAAACAAACCCCCCTCAAAACACCAAACCCCCCAATAACTCAAACTAAATACATGCCCAGCCGCCAAACAATTACTAAATAAAAAATCAAAATACAAAAATACAGAGAGAAAATAAATTCTCACAGTAATAACTTGTATATTACATACATTATACAGTATATATACTAACAATCCCTATACAGGGTACATATACATTATATATTGTAACGTATCTATTACTGTATAGATATATATAATATATATATACTCTCTACTCTATCCTCTATCTCTATACTCGCTCTATCTCTCTCTCCTCTATTATCTCGATATATCATATCCTGTATAGGCTACCGTATACAGTATCCACACCCCGCTCTTGAACCAATATACCTACGTACATGTATAATGGTTTCCAACTCATACTGTCCACAAATAACGCATTCTAACATATTACAGACAAAGAAAATAATCCTTTATAATCCTAACTTATTTTACAAATATAAAACATACATGCCAATCCACACAGTACATTGCATTTACATTGTATACTCGTAAATGATGCAAAGCATTAATCTATGCACCATATCCTTCATTCTGCCAATGAATGTTAACAGATAATTGTCAACTACTCCCCCTACCCATAATAACAAACACTTCCAAACAAGTCACTACGTATTAAACCCCAATCAAGTACCCAAATCAATATATACTGTAGTACCAACCCAACCCAAAACACAATTCAATAAACACCAAGCTACACCCTTACAATACCAAGGGTTACTCTATCTAATTGTAAAGACCCTTATACCATTATACCACAGCAGTGTTTAAAGCCCACCTCCCCCCTAATGTTTCGGTTAAGAACATATTACCTGAGGGAGAGAGATATAAAAAAAGGCCTAAAGCCCCTTCCCCCCTAATAGTTTTCTGTTAAACATATTACAATGAGGAGAGAGATATAAAGCTAAGCCCCTTCCCCCCTATGTTTCTGTTAAACAGATTACATGAAGGGAGAGAGATATAAGGCTAAGCCCCTTCCCCTCCCCCCTAATGTTTCTGTTAACAGATTACAATGAAGGGAGAGAGATTATAAGGCCTAAATCCTTATTACCGTGCTTGGTAAAACCCTCCCTGCATTGGGGAAACCCTCCCTGCATTGATGTCGTGCATGATTAAATGTGGGAGGGAGTGGACCCAATGGTGCATAATTACTGTAGGTCAACCACCTCACCCCCTACCCAATACTTGTATGTAACCGTTATCACCCCCCCCCCCCCCCCCCCCATCCTGGCCATGGCCCTCACGCACAGCAGCTCCACATTAATAATCATCTAACTTAATACATGAAGATAAATAATAATAGCTGTACTGTAAGTCCCCTCTTTATTGTGTTTAGCGGGGTGGGGTGACGGGGTTTAATAAATGGAGTTTATAAATCAGAATAAAGATATTATTTCTCGGGCCCCTAGAACAGATGTTCCCACGCCAATTCGCACGCATTGCCTCTTTTTTTTGCTCTTTTTTTACTGTTGGCTGGTCCTTGCGCGGTTTTGCAGGCTGCAAGCAAAAGCGCGCAGTGTATGAATTCTGGGTGAGAGCGTTCTTCCACATTTGAATGCCTACGGCACCTTCCCATTCTACACCTCAATACCTTCACAGATTGGTAGCGCTTTCCATCCCAGCTACCATTCTGGATATTCCCATCTCACAGGCCATTCTTGCCCGGTCTGTCCTAAGCAGACAGGGCATTACCTGTATCCACCCCACCTTGACATTTCTCCTGTAGAGACTTGTGCTATTTTATTTTTATATATTTTTTGTAAATTATTCATGCAATTTTATTGCTACATTTCATTTGGTTTTCACATAAAGTGGGCGTGGGCCTGCCTAACTCATATACGCTTCCCGGTTGTTTTGTTTATTGCAAGCAAAAATAGTTTTATACTGGTGTGAGATACATTACTGTATTATCATTTTGATCAAAGGATTGATCAAAGGAGTCCCCTTATATAGATAGCCTCTATTGTCATTCCATACATCATATGTAACGGGTCAGACAACAAATGGTCTTCAGTATACTGTATTACTAAAAATCTGTCAGGTTTGACCATAATCCTGCGGTATCGGAAAATAATCCAATTTTATTAATTCTACGGAGAATTAAATAAAATTGTATATGTTCCGATATCCGCAGTGATTCTGGATCACACCTGACGATTTTTAGTAATACAGTATACTCAAGACCAGTGTTGTCTACCATTTTCACAGTATACAGGTACTGTAGAATGGACAATAGAGCTGTACTTTTACTTTATAAGGGTAATCCTTCTGATCAACTCTCTTTGAATCAATACTGATAAATACAGTACTATATTTAACCCCTTAGCACCGTCGTTCCATCCTTGCACCATTTACTGTCTCAATGGTGATTGCGGTCGTATTCACTTACTTATGTAGATAAATTAACCCAGTTCTTTTATTGCTGAAGTCGGCCACAAAAAACTTTTATTTCAAATACGTACAAGTACAATGGTGCAACAATTCACGTTAACAGCATTCAATCAAAACCCAAACCTAATACACCCACTACTCTCCATCCCGTCCATACGCACTCAGCCCCACAGCGTGACTAGTTAAATCCTAATACCCCTACGTAGACTTGACCAGAATCACTGCGGATATCGGAAAATAATATACAATTTTATTACTTCGATTCTACGTATAAGTAATCCAATTTTATTATTTTCCGATATCCGCCGTGATTCGGTCACCTGACGATTGGAGTATACATTATACTGCAGACCATCTGTTTGTCTACCCTTTAACTACAGTAATACTGTATGAATGACAATAGAGTGCTGTATACTTTTAAGGGGAATTCCTCCTATCAACTCTCTTTGATCACACTGATAATTTCATATTTATACCCTTTAGCACCTGTCGATTCCAAAATCCTATGCACCCATTTACATGGTGATTGCTGTCGATTCACGTAACTTTATGTGAATAATTAACCAGTTCTTGTATTATTTGCTGATTCGCCACAAAAACTTTTATTTACAATACAGTACAATCCCATGGTGAAACGTTTCAAGTAACAGCAATTCAAAACATCAAACACACAAAATACATACTTTACAGTACTGTATGATTATTTATTTATAATACATTATCGAGCTCTGTACTTATATTCATATAACGATACTGTAAAACTACTTTGGGTCCCTTGTCTTTGGGGGTTTATTCATGCAATTATTCGGGTGACTTCCCGTTGAAATATTGCACAGTAAATCCTACACTAAACAACAACACCACCGACCCCCTCCCTTAGATTTTTTTTATACCCTCCCTGTCCAGCACAATCGTCTGGCTAATCCATTCCAATCCTTGTTTTTTTGTTCATCTTGCCCTTGCTGGCTACAGTAACAAGATTCAGCAGGAGGCCGCCAGAGTACCTGTATCATCCCACCATCCACACTTCCTTAGGTGGAGGCCTGCCTGCGTTGGAAAAATCCCCTCTCGAATTTGAAATGTAAATCTGATGTGCATCCGTTTGCCTTACAGTAACTGTTCCTGTTCAAACAGCCACTGCTTCTAAATTAACTGAAAATATAAAGTAACATATCCAGTTATTGAAAGTATCGTTGTGTCTGAGGGGTTTAAAGTCACCAGTCCTCATACGTCCAGTACCTCGAATACCTTTAGAATAAAATACAGTATATATAACTATACATATAAATATTGCACATTATACTGTAATGTTAATAAACCCATACGTTTCTTTTTCCCGTCATACTGTAACAGTATCCTCATTGTGGGTCTGCGTACAGTAGTTCATTGAGATAGGAGGAGGTTTTGTGTACAATCTTACTGCTGTTATATACTGTACATTTGAACTGCACAAGCAATTGACGGAACACAAGCCACCCCTCCACCCTTGGGCACCCTTTTTCCTGTAACTACAAGAAAAACAAAAACTTTGTCAGTTACTGTACTGTACTGTATTCGTACTGTATTAATGGTAGAACTACTGTACAGTAAGGTGGCGTGGTGCCAGCTGTCCTCTGGAAAGACAAAAATGGAGCAGTTTAGTAGCAGTTACTGTATACTAGTCAAACTAGTCTCCTGTACTGATATACTGGAACTACTGTAAACGCCTGACTATGGGAAAGAAAAAATATCTGTCCATACTTACCTGTCATACGTGTAACGTACTGTAAATAACTATCTACAGGACTGTACTACTTCCTGATGCTTGCCCATTGGCGCGATGACAATGGGCAACACAGTGCAATATGTCTAGTATATTTATTGCATCGTTCCACGGTGAGTACATCGTTCAACAACTCATTATGGCTTTATACAACTCGTCTTCTTGGATGGTTTCCGCCACTTTAACGATGGGTCTTCAGCTGATTGCCAGAACATTTCGATCAGATTGAAGTCTGGCGATCTTGTTGATTGGAAAGAAAGGACCATTAGTTTAAGAGATACAGTACACATTAAAAAAGTTGGGGAACTAAATGAGGACCGGTCTATCTGCACTACTCCGCTGGCGTCTTACCCAGTTGATGCGCGCTCAGGATATGCACCGTCGACGCGTGTGCTTGGGATCATCTGGCCTGTAAAAGGCGAGGACCATTGGGAAGTCTTGGTTATGTATCGCACTATCACGGGCCACTGTTGTCTTGGAAGAACTCTTTATTCATGATCCTATATCAGAACGAAAAAGTGCTCAATAGTACCGACAGTGCATACGATTAAGGCAACACTATCAAGTACAGTGCATTAGGCGGCATTAATTGAGAATTGTACCTTCAAAGATGACATGCATCCCTGGTCCACTGCCTAGAGATGGCACCCCACACATGCAGCTTCAACAGGGTGTTTTGGCCGCGGCTTCAACGTTATGCGGACCGTTTTTTTTGGAACGCAAACTCTTTGCAATCTCTCCCGCGACACATTAGACCTCCCCGTGAAGATGTCAATCCTGGAAAGAGATCTTCACCGCTGTCGATCCATGCCTGGGCGCTGGAGCACTCTTTTGATTTTGTTTGCGTCCCTATCGATGGGGTACACTCTTTAATGACAATGAATAAAAATGTTAGCAGTCACAGCGCAAGGTACAGTACAGTGTTGCAAAACAACACTTTTTTTACTTTACATAGCCCAAATCCTGTACTGCCCTACTAACCTCACACGTCCATATTTCCATCCAATTCTTCGTCCTCATCTTCTTTATTTCTGCTCTCGATACGTCAATTGTGGTTTTCTGAAGAGTTTTTTTAACCCTTAATGCACTCCCTCATCATTCATCCCACTATTCTGTCCACCTAACATAGTCTCCCTAGCAATGCAAATAAAATTATATTGTGTTATTATATGTCCAGCAATATAAAATGTCTACTGTATACTGTAACTGTAATGTTGTAATATACGTAATATAAATATACAAAAACTTTTGTATACTGCTGTCTATAAATAATAAATAGACAAAATAATACGTATACAGTACTGTTGTCAGATAAATATACTATATAAATAGACTGTTGTTATAATCATAATAAATACACCTCATATACTTGTATATTCCGTTTAGATGAATTGCAATATACCAAAAGTGTATACCTGCTGCCCAAAAATATAAATTGACCACACATCACTATATACTGTTTGTAATCTAATAACTATACTATATACATACGTATAATATGTTGTTATAATCATAATAAATACACATCATCTACTGTATATTCCGTTGACGATAATTGCAAATACAAAGTGTATACTGCTGCACAACAATATAAATTGACCACACATACACTATATACTGTTGTAATATAATAATATCTATATAAATAAACGGTCTCTGTTGTTATATCATATAATACACATCATATCCTGTATATGCCGTTGTAGATGAGATTTCAAATACCAAACTAGTGTATCTCTGATCTGCTGCACAAAAAATATAAATTTTCCACACATACAGTACACTACAGTAATATATTACTGTTGTACTATAAATATACTATATAAATAAACGGTATACTGTAGATTTACACTACATTTTCTATATTTTTTTTGGTTAGTTTTATAAAATTACAGTTACTTACGCATTTGTTACCCTTGGTGCCTTTTTGCGGTCTCCTGTTTTTTCTTGTGCATGATAGAGCACACGGTGTCTTGCATGGCACAACTAGGCAGAAGGCATTTAACCCAGCGCTGATACTGCAATTCGTTTTCCGCTCGTGTACATCTCCTTTCTTCTCAATGCTAGATCCTTTGACAATCTTCTAACAAGGCATTGCTGCGAGTACTGTAGAAAGAAAATACATAACACAGAATGTTGTATTCGATGTTTAGAGTCGATGTGATTCAATGTGAGTGAATCCACAAAATTGATGGTGTTTTTATAGTATGACCACATTCCCGACACACCCCCACTTTCAACACCTGTACCCCTGGGCCGCCATGCATAAAAGTTTTGTACAACGTTGCATATCCCACCACTTGCTGATCTTTATCTGCGCCATTGCCAGATACAGCATTGGTGGCCTCCCGCTTACATGGAGGCAGCCCCGTCTATGGACGAAAGACCATACTCACCTCTGCTGTGCTTCACACTGAAAAAGAGAAAGGCAGTAAAACCTTTTCCAAGCAAAGGCAAAGCGACAGGCCTAAGTCCAACAAAGAAAACCATTCTGCTGACCCCAAGCAAGGCTTTAAAACACGTCATCCTTATTATGTGAAGAAGAAATACTGTACTGTGCTCGGTTACGCAAGACGAATTGAAGCCAACTCAGCGTAATCCGCAGACCACTTGCTCCCCTTAAGCTTCGACGCTCTGCTTGCTGTAGCTGTCCCGGAAATCTTCGCCCGGCTTCTCCCCCCCTCTTCTCCGGTTCCATCTGAAGATCTGGTGCCTCTGAAATCCCGGGTCACTGTCTCTTGCTCTTGGACGACATCTGCTTCTCTCCCGGAAATCCAGCGGTCCACCTTCTCCATCCCTCTTTCGACGCAACGCTGCAGCTTCTTCCTTTACCGGGGCATCCCCGGTCCCTCTTCCACTCTCCATCTATTGCCGCTTCTCTCCAGAGACCCCCTCTCATCCTTCGTTGCACCCATCCCCCCCAGATCTCCAGATGCCATGCACAAGCAGCTTGTTAGAACCGGATCCGGAAAGGGGCTAACTGTGGATCTCCCCGGGATTCTATTGTGCTGGCAAGCTAGATCTGCTTCTTCTGGATCGGTGCTACATTTTAGAGCAACTGATGCTACAAATGGAGCAACGGCCTTGGATCACGGATCTACATATGGAGCAACGGATGGATACGTATGGACAAGATATAGGCTGACCTAGCGGGCTACATTATTTCTCGGTGTTAATGCCCCTGGTTCCCCGACGCTGGAGCAGGGGGGTGACATGATTTGATCATGGTCCTTCGACCCCCCTTACCTCAACCAAGCAACAAACCCCCTCCACGCAGAAGATGCAGTGTACTATGCATTGAGGAGGACATTACAACCCCCGTCAAGACCACGCCAGGGACACCCGGTGACCACTACCGGAGGCAAGCTTCCTACTCCCAGACACCCTACATTGCCCCATCCGCCTTAAAGTACCACCCGCTCCAAAGACCTCTAAACCCGCTCCGCATACAAACAGAGCCCGACATCTCCCTTTGCGATCTGCCGCCGGCGCTGAGGAAAGGTAATAGGGTGAGGCTTGCTTGTATACCACACAAGTAATGGCCTTGAATCATATTTAAACACCAGTTCCCTACATTGTCTGCGAGTGGGTGTTCAAGTTAGCTAATGATGGGAATCGCCAAAAAAAGGCCCTTCCTTCTAATTTAAGGAAAAAGATTGGTGAAGAAATGCAGCGCTATTACCTGTTAACAGATCCTGTATGAGAGGCGTTAGAGACTGCATTAATGGCGTTTTTTGCGCCAGCAATGAATCGAAACCATATTGGAAATGGGGAGGACTTTCAGTGAAACCATACTGTAATTTGGTGGCGTACTGTACATACTTTTTACCCTACAGTACCTGCTGTACTTCAACCAATTATACTGTAATGTTTGTTGTGTGGTTGCACGTTTTTTTTGTACTGTATTAGTAAATACATTTTTTGGTGGCGACTTCAGCATTAAAAAGAACTGGTTAATTTATCTCACACCTCAGTACTACAGTCCAACTGCTTTTTGCTGCCAGACTGCAAACCCGCAAAACCAGCAACATTGGCAACAAAGAGCAATGAGCGCGTCATTTGGCCGGGGAACTTCGGTTCTAAGCCCCTAGAAAAAAATATTCTTTATTATTTATACTCACATTTATAAACCCCGTCCCCACCCCCGCTACAAACACAATAAAAAATATCACACACACATCCGCCAATAATAAATAAATAATACAATAAAACATTTTGAAATACATTTTTATTTTATAGTTGTGATGTGCAGGGGTCTCGTAGCTGAACGCGCACTGTTTCAGTCGTGGACCTCCTGCCCCCCGAGATACAGGCCCTTTCGGGGGTCCCCGGTATCCCTCTGCGTTTAAATGGCCTCGATCCCGTGACCCGCGGCTGTTAACCCAAGCAGAGCAGAGGGATACCGGCACCCCCTAAAGGGGCCTTATCTCGGGTGGCACGGTGTCCCCAGACCTGAAACCTGTGCGCTTCTGCTCTGGAGACCCCTGCACATCTACACTGTAAGAAACACACACCATCATGAAGAATCATTCTTCGCTTAGCGGCTATAGCTCTATGTAAAGAAGCAAGCTTTCCTGTTATTTAATAATATTGTACTAGTGAGCATGGGGTTCCCTGGACCAATCTACTCTCAATGTGGACCCCTGCGCCTCACAATATTATTAAAGTTCAGAAATGATGCTTCCATTAGCATAGCCGTATAGCCGCTAAGGTAATGCAGGGGTTAAGGCATAATAACCATAATACCTCAATACACTACCCACTACCCATGGCAACCTCTGCGGCTGTAACGTAAAACAGAGAAAAAAGATTAACACTTCAAAGTATGTCCCCTAACCCCTTAATCCACCATAGCGGTTATAACCGCTACATGTCATCAGGGTTTAACCCACCCTCACCCACCCCTCGGAACGCCTACTGTACATACCCTCATACCCTCCCATCTAACGCCCATAACGCCCCCACCACGTGATCCTACCACCTCAACCGCACCCACTAACTACCCACAGGGAGGCACCCACATACCGTTGGTGAACCCCCCCACCCCCCCACCCCCGTCCACGCATCAAAAACAAGATGTCACAGCCCACAATAAACAGCATTCTATTTATTAAAATACTTACCCCCCCCTGTTCCAACCTGTGGCCCCCCCCCCTAATACACGAATTTCTCTTTTTACATTCAGGTCCATAACGCAGGGCCCACGCTAGTCCCCGTGGGCTGGCAGGGCACCTGGACAGACCTACAGTTTACCAGCAGCATTCCACAGGTTCTGGAGGCCTGCTGGTGGATCCTGCCAGCACCATGGGCACCCAGGTGGTCTCCTTTTGGTCACCGTGAGCCACATTGGGTCCCCACGGTAGGTCCCAAGTATGTCTGGGGCCCCGGGTCAAACCCACAGTGTCTGCCGGGGCCTTGGGTGGTTCCCATGGTCTGGGGAACTCACGGGTTCTCACTACGCTACGTGTCCGCGGTGCCCCCCACAGAATGGGACCACAGCATCATCACCCCGCACCTACGGGTGATGTTCCCCCACGAAGTTGGACCACACATCGTCATGGGCCCGCAGACTACGGGTCGGAGGTGCCCCCACAGAATGGGACCCACATCATTGTCATGCCCGCCTGTGTCACCTTTGGAACCATCAATCCTGCTACCTTTAGGATCCCCGAGATTCCCCGGGGTGGTCTCCAGAAGTCCCACCGCAAAACCAACGGAGTAACCCTGAATGTAAAAAAAAATAAACCTGGCCTATACATTCAATACATAACCCCCCCCCCCCAACACCTACGAGTACATAATGTGCAAATAACTTTACCAGATATGGATATATATTAATTGCCCATTATTACAACATTAACAGCATATACAAATAATAGGTACTACTGACCTCAATCAATACGAAGGTCCGGCGCCAGCGCCTTCCTTCTCTTGCCCACACAAAACATAGCCAAACCCAGGCATACATTGCAATACATTCAGATATGATTAACGCCTTAAACACTTATCGGATAATAACCGCAAAGGTATTAAGGGGTTAAGCCCACAGGCACGATACCCACCCTTCACCCATGAATTTGTACTGTGGCGGTTCATCATGGCAACTATATAATATACTGTTATATTGATAACAGAGAGACAGAGAGAAAGAGAGAGAGAGAATAATCAGTCATCTATACAATATATATATATATATATATACACCACTATATCTACACACTCCATGATAAACAATATACAGTACAAATAAATGTAGAAGGGTTATCAAAAGCACTGTCCTACACCAACACTTCTCCATACAGTAACATACAGTACACACTAACTTAAAATCAATTTCCTTTATCTTCATAAAACTGATCTCTCAATCTAAATCACATCACTAAACCTCTGAAAACGCCATTTTAAAACAATTAACTTCCAATATAAAATGATGCCTCATTCTAGCACCTATACTTTACATTCTGCAAATTAATCAAACGTAAACAAAAATCACTTAGCAATCTTAATTTACATCCCTAAACCATTCACACTCAATCACGAATAATGAAACCATTAACGATTCACCCTAGACAGACACAATTAACCTTTTGAAAAATATAAGTAACTACAAAATACAACCTTACACACAAGGCTATCTATCCCGACCTTCCTCAAACACACATCAATCCAAGGAATAATACATCTATCTTCTAATTTAAAATACTTTAAACTCACACACTAATTAAAAACCCATCTAATCCAGCTTTTAAAACAACATCATTTCTTACCCTGTACTGTACTGTAATGTATCTATCTCTTCTAGACCTAGATCCATACATACCTACATGGCAAGAAATGATATACCACACAAAAAAATATACACATGTTCAAAAACCTTTTGAAAAAACTAACAAGTTAAATAAAAATAAATTTCTTTACTGTAGTTTCACTTACCTTACTGCCCCGCCCACCGACTCCCGTGGCAGCTTACGCACGAACCAATCCACGATCAGGAACCCTAAATAATAAACCAGAATAAAAACTTAACTAAAAATCAATCAATCCCATGGGTCTTCTCTACTTGTAATCCATCTTCATCTGTATCTTCCTTTCTTCTATCTCCTCCGGGCGGGGCCAGGGCGGGTCTTCTTTTCCATCATCGGCCACGCCCCTGTCTTTTTCTTCTCCGGAGTCCTTTCCTCCGCGGCGTCTGGCTTCAAAATGAGACGACATAGGTTTTAAAGGCCTATGACGTCACATTTTGCGTCATGGTCTCACGGTCCTGATTGGACGCGTGAAAGCATGTGTTTGGGGCCGATAAAAAAAAAATTATGACGTCACTTAAAGGGACTGAAGCACAGCCAATCAATGGCTTTGCTTCAATTGCCTTTAATAAGTGTGACGTCATGAAAAGGCACATTGCCTGCACCACCTGGTACTAGAGCCAATCGAGAGCGGGGACTTTAATCCTTCCCTACTCTGATTTGCTCTGGTATACCATGGTGTCAGGGCTTGGGGGAGAAAAAGGATGTGACTCAATGAAAACCGTCACGTGGTGCGGTAATCCATCAGAGCGTGGGGAACTTTACCTTATTGACGTCCATTCCTTTTTCCCCCCAAGCCCCTGACACATTAGTATACCAGAGCCAATCAGAGTAGGGATAAAGTTCCACGCTCTGATTGCTCTAGTAACCATGTGTGCACGGCCTGTCCTTGTCATGACGTCATCTTAAGGGCAATTGAAGCAAGCCATTCTGAATGGCTGTGCTTTTCATCCCTTTAAGTGACTGTCATCATTTTTTTTTATCGGCCAAAACACAGGCTTTCAACGGTCCCAATCAGGACCTGTGAAACCATGACGCAAAATGTGACTTCATAGGCCTTTAAAAGGCCTATGTTCTCTCATTTTGCAACCGACGCCGGGCGTAGGATGGCAACCTCCGGATAATAAAAAAGACAAGGGCGTGGCCGTGATGGAAAGAAGACACGCCCTGCCCCGCCCGGAAGGAATATAAGAAGAAGAATACAGATGGAGATGGT
>WSYH01016823.1:0-12662 GCA_036426205.1 Ascaphus truei
GTTAAACGTGAATCTAGCAATAATAAGGCATTATCCGGCTGATTAACCATAATTGCATGGCGGACATGAAGGGGTGAACTGCTCATGTGACACCCACTGTTAAGTTTTCCCCTATACATCCTTTCTTGTCCCCATTTTGCAGCTCATTGCTAGCTGCCGTAATAGGAATGTATTAAATAAAATGTTCAATGGTTTGAGACACAAGGAGGAGCTGTGAGCCGATAACAAGCCGCTGATTTGAAGTACGTGATGGTGACTATGTATGTGTGCGCACGTCGAAAGGAAGGGTCTTGTCTTAGCTTTCGGACTCCACAACGGCAAGGGTAAGTAAGAAGGGTTGCGGTCTAGCTGAATGGTTTATGTCAAATGTATCCGCTACCTTGTTCGCGTCATAAATGAAAGAGGAAAGTCAATTGACGTGGAGAATGAGTTGAAACGCAAACCACATCATCTGCCTGTTCAATTAAATAAGCTAACTCCGATGGAGCGATAAGCTAGCCATTATAATTGTGGAGTGCAGCAGTGAGGATAGAAACCCATAGCACACACAAATAAAGTTATAGTAGTGCAAAGCAGAATTACTGCTATAATAACTGGTTATATGTTGATTGCAAAAGACACCCTGTATAGTTGGTGCCTCATAGTCTTATGAGAAGGTCGGAGTGAAAAGCATCAGCCAATTCTAGTGTTGGATGGCGGGGAATTGTGAGATCCAGGGCAGGAGTGAGCAGGATCTCTGTGCAGGAACACCCAGGAAAAAACATATAATAACAAAATCATAGATGATAGTATAAGACAAGTATGGTCAAAATTCAGGAAAAACTTGGCTCTTATGGATCGCTAGCTTACAAGAAGTCGGGATAAAAACAGAAGCCGTTTTTGGGTGTGTTGAAGTTTGAATAATATATTCCTACCGCCCTACGATAGCAGCGACAGCCGTCACTGATGATGTAGTGATCGAAAGCTATTGTGCATCGCCGGCCGGCTGCGTCTCACAGCAACAGCACGATTCATTACAGAGAGGAGAGGGAAAAAGTTAGTGCATATGCTACCAGAGATACCCCAAAATTTATAAAAGATTTAGCCATAAAAATGTGATACTAACATGTAACGTAATGAGCACATTCACATATCAAGCGTTTCTGTGACTCATCAGCAGCTACACAAACGGCTTGGCAGATGAAATAGAACGTCCTCCACTCCACTCAGAGATCCCCACTAGAGGGCTATGCCCATCGTACGGTGCCGATAGAGGCCTGTCTGTCGTCACTACCTAGGCCTGGAGGCGGTGAAGACTTCGGTTGTGAGGACGGGAAGATTGGGGCGTTGGGAAGACTCGCCGAGCCGATAGCAGCAGTGCCATGATCGGTAGGAGCAGGCTATCAGACCATCAGGATGGTGATTGAATGCAGCTTGCTACTCTGTCTACCTTCCTCACTTAGACTCAACGCGTCACTGCATCGCAGCTCCTCATGGAGACAAAGTTTCATGTCCCTAATGGCGTGTTACTAAATAGCAACATTCAATTGCAGATACTTATTGAAAACTACATTTACTTGATTAATTACACACAAGATTCTCCCACACGGGATACACAATTCTGCGGGCCAAAAACTAATATATCGAGAGCAGTAAAGTACATATATAAATGAATTTAATCACTATATATTTAGAGCGTACTAGAAATAAAAACATATTTAAAAACATATGTTAACCACCTCGATCTAATAAACTCCAAGTTCAAGTTGGTAGTAAGCTACGAGAGAGGCCGTCAATATGTATACTCAAGGAAAAGAACGAAGAGAGAAGAGGTGATTGAGATAGTTAAAGGGAACCATAGAAAAGGAAAAAAACAGCATGATTTATATAAAATCTATTACAAAATACGTGAATTTTATCAGAATACCAAAGCTGTCAAGTGCATGCTGCAAAGTGCAGTAATTAAAGTAAAGTGCCATCTCAACCCACATTAGAGACATTGAGTGTCAAGTAGTAAGATTATGTACAGTACAAATATCTCTCTTGCTTAGATGAATCTAAGTTTACTGTCTCTTCCTGCTCAATGTCGGTGCCCAAGGTGCTTAGCAGTGGAATTTAATCATAGCTAATTGGAGATTGTGCCGGTGAAATATAGAAAAATGTTATGAGAACATGTGGTCTGAAAATCGTCTCAATAGCCTCATGCTTCAATGAGCGTTTGTCTTAATGTCTGTGTTGTGTTACAAATTGTAACCACATGGGACATCAGAGCGTAACATGTGCCGTTTGATTACAATTCACTATATGTTCTTATTAGTCCTCAGTTTGTTATACTCTTAATGTATTTATATTGAGTTTTTATGATCTACAGGCTCTGCCGAGCTGCACAATAAAATCTTCCAATTTTGTGAAGGCATCTCGCTTTATTCGATCAACCATTTCGATTGCAATCTTGGTGCTATATCCCTCAGGTCTAGCTTTTTTAAAGATCTACCCTTGGGGGGTTTCGGCAACTATCTCGAATTGCGGTCATTATAACAGCAATGTTGTGATATTCTTCTTGAGAGTTGTTGAGTCGTATAACAAGAAGGTTAAGAATGCGTGATGGCTCAAAAATTTGTATTAAAACTTCTCTTTTTTGTTGGTATTAATTTAGACCTCTTCTCATTAAGACAGTTGGCCTTTTCAAATGACAACACGTCCAGGAGTCCATGGATTGACTACTGTTCTCAACAAAGCGTTCTTTTTCGTAGAATCGCCATGATCATTAAATACCAATGTATCAGTGCAATACGACGCATTCCTCCTGAACTGCATTATAGGGACATGTACATCCATAAATTCTGGGTGGCAGTTGCCAAGTAAGAATGTGTTAATATGACTGTCACTCTAAAGTAGGACCTAGTTTAGATGTACCATCTCTATATAATATGAGATCTAGAATAAGGCGAGTTACTTGCTTACGTAACAGAGCGTAAATTGTAGGGTGTGATAAAGTTATCTGTATTATACCTGACAAAAAGCAGTCAGACTCTCCTGAAATGCCGTGCCAAATACAAAATCACATCATACGATGGTTAGCGCACCACCAAAGGACAAGCGCCGCCCCATCCCACACCCACCCGGACATATGTGCTGTTTAATACCAGAGTCCCATAAAGAGAGATTCGCAGTAGCCTGGAGCAAACCTCGTACCCATGGCCGGTGGGCGGGTACACATCTCTGAAATAAAGTTCTGTTGTTATAAACCAAAAATATAATTGGTGTCATAGTATTATAAACAAATAGCCTGGCTATCAAGAATAAATTGTATTTGCTGTTCATTCATATCTGGATCTTGTTAAGCTGATAAAGCAAGCTCACTGCTTGCACAACCCAAATTTTCTCTATGCGACGTTTGTATTAGAGAGACACGACATACTATAGTGGAGCATGATAAATCATTTGCTTCCAAGTAAGTAACGTTCTCCTAATAGGTGCAATAAGTCGCTTAGGTCCTTCAGGTAGCGAGTTGAAAGAGTCTTCAATGATTTTGGAGGAGAGTATCCATTGATAAACTGACAATTTGATGTCAGTGAGTATCCGGAGATTATCGGTCTCCGGGGCGTTTGCGTCCATACTCTTAGGGACTTTAGGCAGTTGTATATGTATGGCAATGGGGTATTTACAGAAATTTATATCACTTCAGTAAATATGCCCAAGTCCTACCATGCATCCAGAAAGTATCTTAAATCATTTGTAAGCGTAACAGTAGTTAGGATGAATATGTTAGAATTTCATAATTGTTGCTCCCTAGAAGACGCCGATGGCCTCTTTTTAGATAGTCATCTCGATTTGGATGATATCCCGCCCTCCTTTATCGCGGTTTGTACATGTGAGTATTGTTGGATATTCTCTTCTAGAGAGCCTCTCTCTGGTATCATATTATTTCCATGTGATTTTTATTATTTTTGAGAGCCTCTCAAAGTGCTTTAACAATTATTGATATAAAAACTCAATGTGATTGCATTACAATAAGTAGGATTAAAGTCGATTTATTTTAAGAGTGGCAATGCCTTAAATGTATCATTTCTATTCTCTAAATTGATTGGATAATCATCCTGATTAAATTTACTGAGAAAAAATCTTTTTACCGTAAATTTTCGTTATATATTTATTTGCCGTCTACAAAGAGTGCGAAATTGTTTGCCAGGCACAAAGTGTGGGCGAAAGACAAACCCTAGAAATGACGTAATTGAGATGAGGGTTAGTCTACACTACTCAGATTAAGATATGTGGGGATTTTTGAGAAGGGGCTTTGTACAATATTTTCACCCCGCTACCCTCGGCCTTACACCCTTTGGTATGGCTCCCCTCTTCTTGTTAAGAGGTGGAGTAAATGGAGTTTTTGTTTCCCAAATATTTATCTAGAGATCGTTTGTACCAGTTATGTTCCAATAGGGAGCCGAGCCATCATCTACGCGACTTTGCATATAGCAGAATTAATATCTCTCTCTTGTCTCTTTTCCATCTTCTCTATCCTTCTAGATCGTCTCGTTGCTCAGTACTTTCTCGTTTTGAGTATTCTCGTCTCCTTTCACCTATCTCTCTCTTTAGGCCTCTATTTTTGATTCTTATATTTTAGAGTGTTCTCTCTACTTAATAGATATCCTTTTCTCTCGTAATTCTTTTTATCTATTTACTCTCTTTCCTTATGTTCTTTCTCCCTTCTTTGTCCTTTCTTTCTTTTGTATTCTCTTTCTCCTTACTTCTCGGCTCATTCCATGTTCTCTTCATAATCATTTCTATCTCTATACTCTCTCCCTTCTAAGGCTCTGTTCCTCTCTCTTGTTGGAGTTATTCTTCATTAAAGAATTACCTTTATCCATATATAGATCGCTCTACCCTTAACTCTCTTTCTTGATTAAATGCATGTTGTCGATGGAAAAATCTTTCCTAGAGCCATGGCTGCATAGAAACCGTGGATTGAAAAAATGGCGTGAAAAACATGTGAATTGCCGTCGATGAAAAAAAATGATGCCCGTCGTAGTAAAAGGCAATGAAAGACCACAGCAATCAGGCATGGCTTGCATCAATGCTTTGAAGAGACGTAATTAAAGAAACATGGCCGCCGTCTCACATGACGCTGACGAGCCCAAGAAGAGGGGGGAAATACATCCAACTCTAGATTTGCCCCTCTAGTACCAGGGACGCTTCAAAGACGTCACATCCATTCTCCCCCCAGCCGCTGTCACATGCCGTCTAAATAGAGCCAATCAGAGATAGGTAATGGCCATGTTCTTTAATGAACGTAATCTTAAAGGCCATTATGAAGCAAAAACATTTCGAGTTGGCTGGTAGCTTCATTGCCTTTAAATGACGCTCATCAGTTTTTTTCATCTGCCAAATCACATGTTTTTCACGCCCCCCATATCAGGACCGGGAAAACATTAGACCAAATGTGACTCATAGGACCTATAAAAGCCTATTGGGTGGTCTAGTATTTGTAGCATAGTCGCCACGAGGAGGATAACATCTCACCCTTCCTAAGCAGAGGAAGAAAGGCTGGCATGTGCCCTAAGAAGCCAGAAAAGAGACCCGAACGGCAAGATTGGAAGAACGCTGAAGGAAGAGTAGGCACCCAGATCAAGACCCCAGAAAGGACTCCCAAAAGAGATTATATGGACGTGGATTTGTTATTATTGGTTTTTATATTTATGTGCTTAACCCCTGGTGTGATGCGCTGTTCTGCCGTGTTCATGTGAATCACTTTTCGGAGAGGTGAGAATGATATATAGGTGAGAAGTAACAAAAGAAAAGTGTCATCTATTTTTACTTTTATAAGGTTTTTATGATTTTTCATGCGTGTCTTTTATTTTTTTCACTCCATTTAATGCCCGTTTAATGTATTTGTACTATATACATTCACGGACAATGAAGTGGGTGTATTGATGTCGATATTTTAGGTAATTGTAAAGCTTGTAGTTTATGCTTAGTATATTATGCCCCGGAGGTGTCTGTTATTTTGTGTTATTGTATGGTAGCGACTAGAGATAAGATAATATGAGTGTTGGACGGATCATGTTTGAGGTTCTTTTATAATGTATGGATAATGTTACGTAGCATCGTTTATTTGTCATTCTGATGCTGGAATAATGTAATTTGATGTAGCTAAAGGCGTTCGTTTATGGTAGGTAAGATTAGATGATGGGTGCCGTACTTTAACTTGAATGGTTTTTGCAATGGTCCTTGTGGACTTAGCACTGCCAATAGGAAATGTGTATAATTGATGGTATTGCTATGTTTAATGTTTGAGAGAAGGAAATGGATTATATTGTTGATGCACATTGTTATGAGTGGTACCGTTCTTCAATCGTTTCAGGATGGAATTCTGGTTAGGGTTGAGCATATGTTCATAGGGTGTATTCTTATTGTTAAATATATTTTGCATGAGGTTATAATGGTAATGCACTAAGATAATGGCACATCATGGCACACACTCAGATGCATTATTGGTGGACATTCATCATACAATTCGTGTTAGCTGCCAGTTTTTTTTTTTATATGTGCAATGGTTGCGTGTATGTTATTTTAACATTGGCCCAATGGTGGTGTGTAAGGATATAAAAATTTCATGTTTTCTGATTGTGGATGTTTTATTGTGAGCCAATAATATATATCATCATGAATCTGGTGATACTAGTTGGATTGTTTGCACATTTATTTACGTATGTGGGTTGGGGGGGGGTAGGGGTGTATTTGCCACCTAGGAGTATGTGGGTAGGCCTCCCTTGTGCGGTAGTGGGGGTGAGGGTGGTTAGGGGCTCACGGGTTTGCGGGTTAGAGGGGGGAGGTAGGTAGGCTCCCCTCAGAGTCTGGTGTGGGGATGGGTTGGGTGTAACCCCTTAATGACTCTACGGTTAATAACGCATATGGGATTAAGGGGTTTAGGGGACCATATACATTGGCTATGTATATGGATTGTGCATGCTGTTTGCAGCACCGTAGGGCATGTAGCAGAAGAAGATAGAAAGGATGAGACGCGCTATCATCTGGGGCGCCTTAAAACGTTAAGTGCTTAAATATTTTGAATGCTATTTATGTTGAATATTATATGTATTTAAAATAGGCAAATCATTATTATCATATGTGCGTGGATAATAGTAATTTTGCCCATTACAGTACTGTATGTGTTAGGGGGTGGGGGGTTGTGTGTTGTTTATTGGGGGCAATTGTCCCCAATAAACATGCTAATGTGCCTTAACCCCTTCATTGCATTAGCGGCTATCCGCTAAGGTAACGAAGCTTCATTAATGTATTTTTATTAATAGTGTGCAGGAGCAGGGGGTCCCCTGAGCTGAACCACATTGATTTCTGCCTCAGAGACCCCCTGCTTCCCGAGTTACAGGCCCTGGTTTGGGGCATCGGTGCCAGTGCGGACGCCATCTTTATAGAGCCCACGTCGCGTCTTGGACGCTATAAAGATGGCAGCGGCACTGGCACCCGATGTCCCATACCAGGGCCTGTAACTCGGGAAGCAGGGGGTCTCTGAGGCAGAAATCAATGTGGTTCAGCTGAGGGGAACCCCTGCTCCCGCACACTATTATTTAAAATACATTAAAGCAGCTTCATTACCATAGCGGATAGCCGCTACGGTAATGAATTATTGTTTATTGTTATGTATGTTTTTAATACTACTGTAGATGTGCAAGTGGTCTCCTGAGCTGAGCCGCATTGGTTTCAGGTCCGAGGACCCCTAGTTACGGAGATACAGGCCCCTTTATGGGGTGCCGGTATCCCCTGCAGAATGTAAATAACCCAGTCTTGTGACACGGGAGCTTTAAAGTGCAGGGGATACCGGAACCCCATAACGGGGCCTGTATCTCATGAAGTAGGGGTCCTCGGACATGAAACCAATGCGGTTCAACTCCAGAGACCCCCTGCTCATGTACACTATAAATAAAATATATTTATTCAGTGTACGATCGCCAGTAATAGCCTTGCATGGAGATAGCAAATCTCCATGCAAATGTAACGTGCGGCTTCTTTTACTATCAGGTAGCGTACATGAACTTTAAGGGTATCATGCAGTAAGAAGCGAAAAAATGCATTAGCCAGTTTAGCAATTAGCCATGTTTTTGGCGTGTTAAACTCGCTGTATGCTGTAAGTTGCGAATCCCTGGAGAATGAAGGCGCCACCACCATTTGATAAAATGGCTAGTAACCGGTGGCGAGACGGCTGCCTGGCGAGAAGTTGCCGAGAAGCCGTCCCCTGCCGAGATGTGTTTGCAGCAGAGATAGATCCGCTGCTCTCTCGGTGCAAACATCGGAACATTAAAAATTATTTTTAAAACATTATTATAGTGTACATGTGCAGGGGGCGTCTGGACGCTGAACCGATGGTTTAAGGTCGGGGACCCCCTGCTTCACGAGAACAGGCCCCTGATGAGGGTGCCGGTATCCCTCGGCCATTTAAAGGTCCGATCATCGTGACGCGGAATTAAACAAGAGCAAGAGGGAGGCGGCCACCCCATAATGAGCGGCCATGTCCATGGTTCTCGTGAAAGCAGGGGGTTCCCCGGACCTAAAACCAAAGTCTGGTTTGCAGCTCCGGGAGACGCCTGCGCACATGTACAATATGAGTAAATAGACGAAAGTCAATAAAAGACTTCGTTCCTTACCTTTGCGGCACGCTATTCGGTTAGCGAAGCAGAATAATATTTTTTAATAAAATACAGTACAGTGAGCAGGTGGGTCCCCTGTAGCTGACCACGGGCAGTAGACTGGGACCAGGGGGACCCGCTTCCCGGTTACAGCCCCGGTATGTTGTGATGCGGTGGGGGCATGGACACCACCATTGTTTATAGCCGTGTCCACGCTAGTGCCTGGGGTGCAAATAAACATTGGCCGTTCGACACTGTAACCGTGCCGTGACACCGGGATAACTCGGCGGGGATAATGAAAGCAGGGGGTAGCTATGAGCCACCAAGCTCAATGCGGTTCAGCTCAGGGGGACCCCCTGCTCCCGCACAAATTATTTAAAATACATTATATGCCTTGCGTTCATTACCATAGCCGGACTAGTCCTGCTAAGCAATTAAGGGGTTAACGCATAATAGTATGGGGTTTATGTGGACAATTGCCCCCAATAGAATCACTTAGCCAATACACAACATCAATCTCAACATGTAAGGGTAACTATTAATTCCCCAATGGATAATGATTGTGCCCGTTGTCCCCATTTTAAACCTACTACAGAACCATATAAACATTAAATAGCATTTAGCACTCAACCATGTCCGGCTGACACGATGAGGCCATCCTCTACTTTTCATCCGTGATAATGCCCCAATCCGCTTTGCAAAAACTTATTACACAAGAATTAAAATGAAACCAATGTAATGTCCTAACCCTTAATCACCATAGCGGTATTTACACGCTACAGCATTAAGCGGTTAACCCACCATCTAAGGCCACATAACCTCCCCATACCTTCCCCAACCATCCTTGAGGCCCTAACCATCCCTCACCCACTACCACAAGGGCAGTCCCCTACCACATAACCTCACCTTGGGGCCAATACGCCCCTCCACCCCACCACCAAACACTACAGTAGCACATAATGCTGAAATAACTCATTATCCAGATAGGGATTAATACATTACTTGTGGCCATTATAAACACGGAAGAAAGCTATAATAGACATAGATGAGGAGTAAAGAATAAAAAACTATTATTACAGCTCTCAAAGAAGGCCCGCGTCGCCAGCATCCTCATTTGTGGGTCCGTGTGCACACAAATAAACGACTACCAATAATTGCAAGTGAATTTACCTATCAATGAACCCCCTTAATCGCCTTCCGGGTACTTGACCGCAAAGGTAATTTCAAGGGGTAAGCTCCTGGCAATGGAGTTATACCCTATCGATCCTATAACCATCTCTCACATGAAATACAATGCAATTTCCTAAACATGAAGATCAAAATGAATATCACAATCTAAAAGCATACAAATGCCATTCAAAGTTCAATGCCCACTTAATACATGCATTTACATTGGTGTATACATGTGCATAAAAATGCAAGCTCACATGTACACTGGCGACACACTTTATGCGAGCTCGGCTAGTCCCACGAACAGCTGGGTTGACTACACGGGTTGGTAGTTGAGGTTTTGGTGGACTTTTTTCTCCGAGTGCATTGAGGGATGTTCCAGGGAGGGATTCGGAAGCATTTTTACTTACCGCTCGGCACTGCAATACTGCCCGTATATTATAATATATATTGATGCCAACAATTCATGAAGTGTTTATGCCATCTGGTAGACACGCGCGAAGCATTACTGCAGCCTATTTAAATCTAGCTATCATTATCAATTAACATGGTCAGCCGCCCGTCAGCCAGGCAGTGGAACCCAGGCTGGAGGAAGGCAACGAAACGGGTTGTTACGAGGTGAGGAGCGCGGCATTTCAGGTATCTGCCCAGGTACATACGGGTATTTGCCTCGAATAAAGTGTGCTGCGGGACAGCTGACGCTGCAAAATGTAAAATACACATATCTTCAAAGCTAAAAGCAGAGTCATCAAAAGAAGTATACTATGTAATCCAATAATTCACCATCCATCAGATACTTATACATGATATTTCATCCAAAACAATTTAAAATAGCAGTCCATTACCAATAAAAAAATATATGATAGCAACCGTTTTTAAACATTGGAGAAAATAGTACCATTATACAAAATAGGACAACAACCAATTACAATACTATGTAAATGCAAGCTCAACCTATTACTCTCAAGTTACAAGCATAGAAGCCCAATAGAATTACATGCTCAGTCTAATTATAAATAACTATTGAAGTACACATCTATGCATGTCGCATAGTCCACAATGCTTATTTAAAATGTGCCCAAAGCAAAGCTATAAACAATACTATTTTCTCCCCCTGGATGTAAAATATCTCTCTGACATAATAACATTACAACATACCATACATCTAGTGGGCAAGAAATGATGTACAATAATAATATTTAGACATTGTAAGAATCAAGAAACCAGAAAGAAAAGCACATGTTTACATTGAATAGCAGTCTTCTTAGTTCATCTTACCACTCTACTTGACCCATCTCACTCCGACTCCGTTAGAACTGGTTTATTCACGAACATTCCTACGAGCAGGAACCTCATACAAATAATTAAACTCACGAAAAAATATGAATTAATATTAAAATAATAAAAACACACGCCATCGATCGGGTCTTATAATTTCTAATCTAATTCCTCTGTGTTTCTTGTTTTGACTATCTTCTTCCTATGGGGTCTTTCTTCCTGTCTGATGCCTTACGGCTGGTCTTTGTCTATCGCAGGAGGGTCCTTCATCTCTGTGCGTCTGGTTTACTTCAAAATGAGTACGACATTATGCTTCTCTAAAGCTATGTACGCACATTTTCCGTCAGGTTTTACACGGCCCTGATTGGGCCGTGAAAACCATCGTGTTTTGGTGTACAAAAACAAA
Source organism: Ascaphus truei (assembly GCA_036426205.1). Taxonomy (NCBI): domain Eukaryota; kingdom Metazoa; phylum Chordata; class Amphibia; order Anura; family Ascaphidae; genus Ascaphus; species Ascaphus truei. The sequence goes on from WSYH01016823.1 coordinate 11,476, forward strand.
CATTGATGATCGCCTGAATTAGACCATATGATAGCACAGCAATCAGAGATGGTATGGCTTCAAGGGCTCTTTAATTGAGATGACATCATTTAAAAATATAAAACATGGCGGTCTCTGAAATGGTACGCAGCCCAATCAGGCGTGGGATACTCCCATCCAATCTTGGATTGGTCTCTCGTATGAGCCATGTGACTAGCGGTTGGGGAATATATCGGATATGACGTCATGTAAAAGCTCTGTACTCGGTACTTAGAACCAAACAGAGAGGATAGACTTATTTATTATTATGTTATATATTTATAATCTACTATAATTTCTATATTTATTTTATTTTATTCTGATTTATATTGATATAGATATTATATTATTATATAATCGTGAGTTTATGATATTATTATATTATATATATTTATATTATTACTATAATATAGATATATTTAATGATAAAAGGGAGAAAGGTGGGGGGCGTTGTGTGGGGGATAGGAATAGAAAAAACCTTTTGCTATTCTTATATGAAAATCACCGCCACCAGATGCATAAGTGGATCAAATTAGGTTGACTTACTTAATAAGAGATAGGTTTTGGCGGGATTCAGGGTAAAGGAATATGAGGGAAAAGCGAAAAAAGTTAACGTAAGGGAGCACTAGGTCTCTGCAATTGATATATTAGTTGTATTTATTTTGACCACAACCCAGGGTGCAAAAAAGGATTTTTTTAGATAAACAGTATATGATAATAAAATACTTAAAAAATAGACTTCGAACCCTGTCACGTGGTGCTACCCTTATAAAGCAAACTGTGACACAATCCTAGGGAACAGTTGCAATTGTCAACCTAAGCCATAAAGGGATTAGTGTACTCAAAAAAACACCTAGTTGGGGGTAAATCAATAAAGTCATCAACAGGTTAATGGTGTTCTCAGGCTACCTGAACAAAGCTAAGTTTGATACCCAACATTACAAGATAGATATTAGATGCTATCAACGTATTAATTGACAGTCGTCAAAAGCGTCCCATATATCTTATGAACCTACAGTGTATATATTTTAGTAATTCCAGCAGATGTGAGTAGTATCTGCTTATTGGAAAAGGTGTAAGAGGTAATACAATCAACCTAGATGTTATAGCGCAATAAAGTGTTGTGGATTTAGTCAATAAAGTGAAAATAGCCTGTGAACGCTATGAAT
>WSYH01016824.1:0-12661 GCA_036426205.1 Ascaphus truei
ATATATATATACATATATATATATATATATATATATATATAGATATATATATATATATATATATATATAATATATATATATATATATAGATATATATATATATATATATATATATACATACAGTGTTCGACAATCATATACATTCACACGCCCGGGGCGAGTGGATATAACCTCCGGGCGAGTAAATATTGGCCCAAGCAGCACACGTGTTTATTTTTTTAAATTTCCCTGCTCGCGCTGAAAAAAAACCTCCCCTACCTGACAGCTGATTGGCGCGCGCTCCCAGGCTTTGTGGGCATGCGGCCAGGCTCTATGTGAGCCCACCTCCAACGAGCGGCCATTCTTTTCCATGGAGGACACAGTAAGTACTCTCTGTGCCTTCCCCCCTGTCCCCGGCGCTCCCGCTGCCCGCAGTTATGGAGGTGGTAGCGGGGGTGTTCTCCTGTCCCCGCTTCCCCCCCGTGTCAGCCCATGGGAGCGGGGATGTCCCTCAGGTCCCTGCTTCCCCCTGATCCCCCCACGTGCCTGGTGCCCCCGCTGCCTGCCATGCGGTGGTAGCGGGGGGTTTCTTCCCCCCACGTGCCCGGCGCTCCTGCTGCCTGCGCGGGAGGGGGGGTAGCGGGGTGGTGGTGCTGGTTGCGGCCTTTCCTCTCTTCCGACCCCCCCGTGTGTAGAATGAGAGAGTGTGTGTGTATGCGTGTGTGTGTGCATATATATGGGAGAGAACGTGTGTGTGTGTGTGTGTATATGGAAGTGTGTGTGTGTGTATATATGGGAGTGAGTGTGTGTGTATATGGGAGTGAGTGTGTGTGTGTATATGGGAGTGAGTGTGTGTTATGGGAGTGAGTGTGTGTGTATATGGGAGTGTGTGTGTATGGGAGTGTGTGTGTATATATGGGTGTGTGTGTGTGTGTGATGTAACGGTATTTCTGGCCCGGCCTGACCCACCCAATCTCACATTGGCCCCTGTGGTCTAACCGGCCCCCATTACAGTGTGGTAGTGTCGGGTGGTGCACCTGTTGGCTACAGGACTCCTGAGTCTCCCGCATGATGGTGTGTGGGAGGACCCGTCCAGACAGGCAGCTGAGGTAGTGTGCTGAGTCTCACCTAGTTCCAGTGCAGCGCCTCCACCTCATCAGAGTCCCCTCGAAAGGACAATCCACTTGGGGATGGTCATCGTTGAGGGAACCCTCGGTGGTGCAGCCCCCGTGCAATCCACGTATGAACTCTACACCACGATGGTTTCTTCTGTGATGCAGCTTCATCTTTATTGATAACGGTGGGCAGGCGCTCACTCCACACAGGTGTGTGTCTCTAGCCCATCTGATGGTGCCCGCATTCCTCCCCTTCAAAAGGTATGTCACCTTGATCAGGGATTCCCTATCCCAGCCAGGATATCTTTATTCTGCGCCAGGTCCCTGGACACAGACTCCTACTGCAGCTATTAGAACATAACTGTCTTGACTACTTGAACTTGAACTTGACAGAACTGCTCAGAACTCACGTCTCACATAGAACTCCTGCCAGAACTAACTTTTAGACACAGTGCTGTGCCTTATGTACATTCTGGAACTGACACACCTCTGACATCACTAACCATGGAGTCAGAGCATGTGACCACCCCCATCCATACACAGGGCACCCCACCAGGGTGTGAGGGCAAACCTCCATAATTACTGCTGGCATGCCCACAACTTACCAGGCCTTACTGTCAGCAGGAGAGATGACTGTAGCCATTTTACATGACCGCTACAATAAAATATCACTGAACATGAATTTCAGAATTAAAAAGCGTGTCCTATCAAATAATGTCAGACGTATCAAAAATGTACGTAAAAAATAGGCAAGTAAAAAAGACACAAATTAGTGTCATTCAACATATGCGTGTGCCCTTACAATGTAAAAGTGGGTGTGAGTAGCCATGAACGATCCAGCAGTCTCTAGGACAGTGATTACCAACCGGGGCTCCGCGGAGCAGTCCCAGGGTTTCCGCCTGGCCGCCCCATCGGTTTCCTGGCTCTCCCCGGCTCCCCAGCTCATCCTCTCCCAGGTTTCCCCGGCTCTTCACTCTCCCCCCGAGCCCACACACAGCCGCGTTCTAGGGCGCGCACGTGTGTGTACGCATGCGCGTGCCGCCCGGCTCTTCCCCTCCCCCCAAGCCCGCACACAGCCGCGCTCTAGCGCGCGTGTATGCATGCGCGTGCCGCCGCCTACTGCCCGCCCGCAACCTGCACGCCGCCGCCTACTGCCTGCAACCTGCCCGCCCGCAACCTGCACGCCGCAGCTTGAGGTGGAGAAGAGAGGGAGATGGGACATGCAGGGGGGTGGGTGGTGATGTGAGGGACATGGGACATGCAGGGGGGGTGATGTGAGGGAGATGGGACATGCAGGGGGGATGATGTGAGGGAGATGGGACATGCAGGGGGGGTGATGTGAGGGAGATGGGACGGTTTTCAAGGTTATCCTGAAAACCGGGCCTGTTTGCGGCCCTCGAGGACTGGAGTTGTGCAGGCCTGACTGACTGTTCTGCACACCATCCTACTGTAAATGTTTTGACTTGCTGTTCTTTAATAAAGGAGATGTTGCGTTTTGTATATTTTATGAATAAAGAATTGTTTTTAATAACATGTGACTGTAAACCATACTGACTGACTGTAAATGTTTTGACTTTCTGTACATAAATGTTTTCACTAGCAGTAAACCATACACCGGTTGCAGCAGGGCAGGGAGCGCTCCGGCGTATTGGAGGCTCTGCAGCTTCAGTGTGCGACCAGGGCACCGCCATGTTGATGGCTCGCGCAGGCGCAGCGGGGCGTGGAGGTGGCTATGGATCAGAGGTCGCGCATGCGCGGCCACAGTATGCCAAGCCAGCGAAGGAGGGATGGCTCCTATAGGATGGAGTGTACAGGACTACGAGTACCAGCAGGCACACGAGACCATGTGACGCCAGGGACCTATACGGTGGCTAGAATATCGGGAGGAAGGTAGAAAGGGTTGCACAGGATGCGCACGTTGGGCAGAACCAGCGGGAGGAGGAAGGAGACGGAGCTCCATGTGTAGGGAGGCCAACAGCCCCTACACTAGGCCTTATACCCCGGCCCAGTTAGGCCCTGAGTCACCGTAGAGTGGAGCGGATGTAGGGACTGGCCCCAGTCAGGTTACAGAGTCCCTTACTGTGCAAAACGAACAGATTCTAAGTACAGAGACAGTTGCCTATTGATAAGAGGTCTGGGCTCAGACCTCCGCTACCGTTGCTGCAGTCATCTGGGTGGGATCGCCCCGGGCGGCAGTACCTGTATCCAACAGGCATCTGATCCTTTGTCAAGTTCCTTTGCAGGCCCGGGCACTGGAGTGCTCGGCAGGTAACCATCACCAAGTGCACCAACTATACCATATATTCATACGGGACATAGTGGCTGCGCAGTCACACATACATATATATCTCACTTGACGGTGGGGGAAACACTGTGTGTGGTTACTGGACACGGGGTGGGATCACCCGGTGGAGGTGGGAGCGTCCTGTGAGACTCAGTAGTTAGTGTATCCTCTAGAGAGGGACACCTGTATGTATGTATATATATATATATATATATGCAAATACAAATGTATGCTCATCTGCATGTCTTAGGCAGGTCTGCAACCCCGCCTTTCCCCATTTCACCCAGCATACAGCACTTCCACTGCAGCAAGGGACTCTGGGAAATGACATGCAAATGAGCACACAGTGTCACTTTTTGCCTCAAAAACCATTTTTAACATGGTTCCCTATAGGCTTAAGCTTGCTGCATGGTCACAGCTTTGAGCACAGCCAGGGTTAAGGGCCACTGTGTGCTCATTTGCATGTCATTTCCCAGAGTCCCTTGCTGCAGTGGAAGTGCTGTATGCTGGGTGAAATGGTGAAAGGTGGGGTTGCAGACCTGCCTAAGACATGCAGATGAGCATACAGTTGTATTTGCATATTTGCTTTCCTGTGGAGGGTTTTTGTCACTTTTTTTACTCACCATAACTTAACTCAGTATTATGGTATATATATATATATGGAAAAAAGAGGAGAGCGCGCACGCCCCATAGTGTGAAACTGTATATTTAATGAGGGAAAGGGGAGTAGGGGGGGTAAAAAATGCACTCACAAAAGTACAGTACAGATTAAAATAGCATTGTGTGATAATAATCACCACCATCCGGTTGCTGCCCTCCGTCCTGGGGGAATACCCGATCTCGAACAGGATGGGCCACAGTCCCAGCAGATGTCCAGGGCCAGTAGATGTTATAAAATTGTCCAAGGATCGTAGAAAGTAGCTCTTTGCTTGCAGGCCTCTATGGTGCCAGCGCGTGGATCGGTTCACTCCAGCGCTTCGTGATGACGTAATGTCAATGCGTCCGACGTGATGACGCTCCCTGACGCGTTTCGTCACTCACAGGTGACTTTCTCAAAGGGAAGTGCTTCCATTATGAGGACTGGTTTTTACCCTCTTCTTTTGCTGACATACGTTTCTTTGTGTATTTTACATGTATTCATTTTACTGTTATGTTATTGTTTGTCCATAGTCATCCCTTGTTATTATGCACAGGCATCTAGTTCATTTATGTGCCACCACCATATTAGAGTAGTTTATTTCTTTATTCACATATTATTTAATTCACAATTCATTATTCATCTTCCTTCAAATTATTTGATTAATCACCAGCACATAAATTTCTAGATTAATTAATCACACACTTCTAGAGGCGCTGCTTTTTTTCTTTGTTTGTCCTATATATATATGCTGCATATGGTTAAGAGAGTAAAGTCATTGGTTGTATTACATGCTGTGTGTGTGTGGAGTGATATACGGTTGTCCTGAGAGGAACCACTCCCCCTCTGGTGGGAGCCATCGTAGGTGGATGCGCTGCACCAATTAAGAGGTTATCAATATTTCTACGCGTGCCCCAGGCTCTCCGTGGCGGAGGCACAGGCCCTGCGAGCCAACAGGTTACCCAGCATTGGTAGCGTACTGTGTTCGCTAGGAAACAGGGCTACATGATATTATCCATCGAAATCCCTCCATTTGCCGTTTTCGGCATGAGATGACAACGTTTTCTTTTCTGAGGAAAAAAATAAATAAAAGTTTTACTGAAATGGTCAGTCCCCTAAAGAAGTTCCCAGTCAGTCCCACCAATAATTTTCTCGGGGGGCGTCTCCTGTTCACATGCGCCTACCGTCGATGTGATGACACGCATATGCGTTTCAAGAAGGTTCCAATGCGCATGCGCCTAGCATTTCACCAATTGTGCAGTATTTACTGTAGAAGCCGCTCAGCCAATGGTATCTCTCTGGTCCTCGATCTCCTGCATTATCGGCTCTGGAACGTATGGAAACTCATATCCATGAGATTGCTAGTATCTCGCCGCTATGGCTCTATCTGCCCTACTTAATTTAGTCAGTTTCCCGTTCCCAGCCTTGCCTGGCAGTAACCAAAACTGTGGCTCCTCGGACGCAACATCATCGTACAGAATAGATGAGCCTTTGGGGGTAATTACCTTTTGCATAATGTCTCTTCACCTGTTATCTAACTCATCGACAACCTCCTGTGGAGAATAGGTGCCTACGTCCCACCAGTGATCTACAATATCTTTCTTTATTAACACAAATCTGGTGCGGTCCATCCCCTCACGATACCCTGTGAATAACGGTGCCCACCATTTATCTCGGTGTATGATGATGACACACTCATACCTTCCTCAGACTTGGCTTTGGAAGATACACCAGATGTCGCTGCCTCTGTAGAGTGCGAGCCTTTACGCCTACCTCTAATGACATTCTTATAGATCGTGGGGTTCATCTTAGGTGGTTTGGGACTTACGGAACCCGCTTTTGCAGTAGACTGGGACCCTCGGGCCCTACCTCTAGGAACAGGATTAAACATAGTGGGGTTAGGTACATGTACAACACTTGACAATGGTATCTCCCCATCAGAACCCTCATCACTTATCACCCAATCCAACCAATCAGTTGAAAATGTGGGCGTCTTATTCAGCTTACTCCCACTAGGACCCGGTGGCACGACACCTGGCGGGGCAGGGGCAGTGGCCAGGGCAATGACGCTAGGGGCGGTGACCATGGGATCGTCAAAGTCCATTACAGTGTCTCTGAGTCGGGCGATGCCACGACCTGAAGGTAATTTCTTACTGGCTCTTTCAGCAGCACTTCGGGCTCCTAGCTTGGCTACTTGGGCTTTAAACTCTTTGAACTCGGCTTCCAGCCCCGCTCTCCTTATGGAAGCAATCAAAGCTTCCGGGCCTTTGCGCCAGTCTGACCCGGAAGTGACGTCATCGCTGGTCGCCGCGGAATCTCCATCCAGTCCTTGGTCTCGCACCGAAAGTGCGTCGAGGACCGGAAGTGGCGGTGGTGGACCATCAGGATCGCGGACGGGCAGGTAGGCCTCAAGCCCTTCTCTCTCCACAGGTTCCTTCTTCACCTGGCGTGAATAAGGGGGTGGTGGTGTCTTCTTACCGCTCCGCTGTCTTGCGATGCTCTGTGGTTCCTCCGGAGCTGTCTCGGATCCCATCTCCGCCGCGCTGGGAGTCGCCACGGCTGTGGGACTTCTACGCGGTTCAGGCCGCACCAGCGCTTGCCGTCACGGGGTCTCCGGACTCGTCTGCTCCATCTCAGGGGTAAGTGGGACTTCTTTACAGCTGGGGTGGTCCGCCGGCCGACGCATCACCAACGATGACAGACTGTCTCTGTCATCCGACGAGGACTGCAACACCTCCTCCGCTGGGGAATCACCTCGAGTCCTTTCAGCACCGCCAGTGGGTATGGGTACGAAACGGCCCGCTCCGGTACCTCCACTGCGGTGGCGCTCTCCTCCGTCGGGACATCTCTTGGTGGCTGGGCCTGGGTCCTACCGCAGGGGTGACATATGGGACCAAGGCAGCCTTCGCATCCGCCTCCTCTACCTCGATCAGCGTCACTGGAGAGGCATCTCGCAGGGTCTTTATCACAGGGCATGGCTCGATAGGCCAGAGGTAGAACGTGCCACACGTTGGCACCGTGACCTGCATTGGATGCACAGGCACCGCAGATATTCTCGGCCATCAACCTCCACAACCAGGAAGCCTCCTGGAAGCTGATAAGTGGTTACGCTTAGGTCAGCCACCTTTTGCACGGGGGTTGATTCGCTCAGCTTGCTGGTTTCACACTTAGCTCCTTCTCCTTCTCCAGTAAAAACAGAAGTGAAGTTCCTCAGCCTCAATTCCTGTCCCTCCTTCCGCTGGGGAGGACTGTTTGGATTGGTTCTTGATGTGCCCCCTCCCTCTGGTGGAAACAAGAGGAGGGGCACTCTCTCTTTGTGTGACGTGGCTTCGTCCATCGGCCAGTCACTGCACAGCTGGGTGTGGCTTCGGCTTTCGCGCCGCTCCCTTCTTTTGGCTGGGGATCTGGGTTTGGCGCCAAACCCCTGCACATCTCTCGCCACATTTCTTTTACAGCCTGCTTGCACGCAGCACGTGCGCGATCTAGGCTTGGTGGGAGTCGCCATTTTGGATCGGCTGCAACCTGCGTTGCAGTGAATGACGCAGCTGTCGCCATTTTAACCTCTTCCATGCCCCGCAGAGCACATGTATCTCTCGCCGCCATCTTTAGTGAGCCCTCTAAGCCCACGATAGAGCTACTCTGTGTCTATGGTGTAACTCGTTCCTTGACACTTACTATATTTAAATGGTGCTTTAACCAATGAATATAACGCATGGCATACCCCAGGCAAGGCAGAACTCTTTTCTTAGTACACCGCACTCGCTGAGGGTTCATTACCAGCACTCTGTGGTGTGTTTTCTGGATACTGGCTAGTGTACTTGGCATTCCTAATGTAGCAGGGTCCCCTCTGGCCCTCCTCACCTGCGCAGAGTAGCGGGTACCCCCGCACCATATCAGGCAGTTGCAGAGGCTCCCGGCAACATCAGTGCCAGGGCGCTGCCATTTTGCGTGCATTTGCGCATGCGCGGTGCGTATGAGGAGTCGCAGCGGCCATTACCTGTAGTGCAAGGCCCCCCAGATGTTGCGCATGTGCAGGAGAGTGGCGCAGCGGCCATTAGTCTAGCACATGCGGCCCTAATGTTAAAGAGGGCCATAACAGAATACAACTCCCAGCAGCCTCTGGGGACTGCCCTTTCACCCACATCACGTGCAGCCAGACAGCAAATAGAGTTTTCAGCTTCTCCTGTTGGAGAAGGATACAATGTTGCACAGAGACCACGCTAGTCATTTGGAGCCGGGAGAAGGGAGGGGGAGGAAGTGTGTAAGGAGCAAGTGGCTTCTTACACTAGGCCAGATTACCCCAGGCCCCAGCTAGGCCCAACTCACCAGTAGATGTGTAGCTGCTGTGTAGGGAAGGCCCTAAGGTAGGGACGTTGCCCTTTTAGCAGTAGCTTAGTCAGTGAGACAGACGCTGCTGTGTGCTCTGACAAGGAGGGAGCAGTGTGGCAAGTGTGTCTGGGATCAGACCTGCATCACTCAAGATAGACTGTGTGGTGATATCATCTGGATTGGGAGAGGACGCCATTGCTGCGGATTCAGCATTGGACGTAGACGGGTCCTTTCCTATTGTTGTTGCTGTACCTGGGTGCAGGAGCCCGGGCTGGTATTTCTACAAGTGCACCAACCTTAACCTACATACCAGTTTCCTTACAGGTGCTTATCACGCCTAGTGGGTGGATTGCTGGACTATTAGGACACTTGGGTATAGGTGTAAGGGTATAGCCCAGTTAGGGGCAAGGTTATAGCTGCCAGCTAGTGGCAGAGGGTAACACGGCTGTGTTGCTATATGTGTTTATTGATGCAATGTTATTGTTTTGCCCATATAGTAAACAGTTACATATATTGCACCACACTGTAACACTTGTAGATTTCCCCATATGGTCCCTATCTGCGATTGGGGGGGGAATAACCGTTACATTTTGGAGGCGCTGCTGAGAGCTCAGACCTGGGGTGCCCTATTTTATTTTTGTGTCAAATTGTTCATCCAAATTTTCCATCATGTTCGTGCCATCAAAACAAGAGGTCCATGATTGGGCCTTAGCGCAGCAGGTATCCCCAAGGCGCGTGGTTGCCGTGGCGGGAGTATCCACCAATTCCACATTGGTATTCACAGTGTGCAGGCAAGTGCGGAACTGTCCGGGTCTGGCCACTGCCCGTTTGCAGACTGGAAACCTAATGCCGACGGCCGGGGGACTATCCTACTTCTGGCCACCGAGCATGACATATGCTCAGAGACTGTCCCTCATGTATTACATCTACCAGAGGCCCCACCAGAAGGCTACTCCCTTATATACCCACAGAGCCCTAGTGAAATTAACAGAACTGTGATCAAAATGGAGGCTTCCTCATCCAGTGGGCCCCACCTAAAATGGCATCTCCCGAAAAATCAGGAGAGCACACGTGCTGCTGACTGCCAGCCTGCACCCAAATATGTTGCAAAAATCTGTCCTGGGCTGGGGGAAAACCTAAGCCCCGCCCCTGCAATATGAGTGGCTCAGCACAGAGACAGAACTATTCTTTGATCGAAAGTGTCCCTCCTCTAGAGTCCACCAGGGGGAGGGACCACCTTGAGCAGCAATCAGCCACTTCTGTTCACCATAAGAAAGGTAACGGATGCAGCGACATACACCCTCAGTTGTATAGAGCCCGGCGAATAAGAGGAGTGAACATAACCATTGTTTTGTGTCCATGCTTACAAAAGGACTTGAATATGCCTGGTAGTGAGGACTTTGATACCTATCAGCTACCACGTGGGGTGTTGGTGGCACAAGTGGAAGGGAGGAAGTGTATCAAATCTCCATGCTCCAAATGTGATTTCCCAGGTTGCGAATTGATCTCGGTACATTACTGTTTCGGCTGCGGTGCACAGTTGCTGGAGAAAGTGCTGCTAGAGACTCCGGAACCCGCAAAGACAGAAGTGATCGGCTTCAATACTGGGCCGGTCAATGTAGGTAATCAAACTACCTACCTCCCTGACGTTGCGTGGACTCTAACCGCGGTTCCAGAGTCGGTTCTAGAGCTGGAAACAGCAGAGAAAGGTGCGATTGGTCTCTCCACCGGGGTGATCGATGCTGTTAACCCCCCTACCTCAACCACGGAGGTTTTGGAGGCCCTGTGTGTACTAACCATGGTTCTAGACTCTGCTCTAGAACCGCAAGATTTTCAAGCTACATTGACCAAAATGGACAGCTGAGACGCTGTGGCCGCGCCGAGTCAGTGTGCTATAGCAGATGTTCCAGGGTGTCCGTGCACCCCGGTTCTAGACTCTGTTCCACACTCAGAATTGCAGATACCCAAACCACAGATTCCGGAATCACAAGGTAAGGTGTCTCTACCCCCATCCTCTCATAGCGATTCCAGCAACCAACAGCTCGTGGTGATGCGCCAGCCGGCGGACCACTCGAGAGAAGCTGAAGTTAAAGAGCCAAGTACCTCATCTACTGCGGTTACAGAGCCTGCTGTGGGTCCGTGTGCCCTAGATGAGGTCTATCCAGATGCTGCCGCGTGCTCTGCAGTGGGCCCGTTGTACATTGACATTCCACGACAGCAAGCGCTGGTGCGGCCGGAACCGCGGAAGAGTCCCACGGCCGTGGCGACTCCCAGTGTGAAGGAGGAACAGCCGGAGATGAGACCGGAGGAAGGGGATCCCATCGCAAGCCAGCGGAGTGGTGAGATACCCTCTTACGCCCCACAGGCTCCGATGGAGGCGCCGGATGTAGAAGTAGAAGAAGTTATGGTGCGGGATCCAGTCCAAAATGGCGGCTTGCATCAACCTGGGAGTCCGTGCGTTCCAAAGCAAATGGTCCCAGGACTGGGATCCAACGCTCCCGAGTTTCCAGAAAGTGAGTGGACTGCCCCAGAAGTGTCATTAGCAGGTCCCCAGGAGATTGAGGGGTGTGCTATCCCCACTCTGCCATTGGACCCTCGTGCCTATATATACCCTACAGCTTCATTAACTCATCGGCTGAGCATAGAACCAGTTGTTCTCATCACTCTCTAGTCCTGTCTTGTCTTGTTTTGCAGTCTTCCTCGTGTACCGAACCGGCTTCCTCTACAACTACCCGCACCTCTGGCATCCCGAACTCGGCAAACGGCAACACGACTCTCCGCACCTCTGGCATCCCGAACCCGGCAAACGGTAAACGATTACGTCCTTCTCTCTAACCCCGGACTTGGCAAACAGCACCCTCTACCATCCGTACCTCTCCTGCCCCGACCCGGACTCCCAGACCACTCTACTCTCAAGACGTGCCCTCGTGGCTGTGGGTGGCGTTATATATGCAAATGAGCATACAGTTGTATTTGCATATTTGCTTTCCTGTGGAGGGTTTTTGTCACTTTTTTTACTCACCATAACTTAACTCAGTATTATATATATACATATATACATATATACATATATACATATATACATATATACATATATACATATATACATATATACACACACACACCAAATCAACCACACACACACATACACCAAATCAACCCCTCACCCCATATATACTGTACACCAAATTACGCCCCATCCCATACATAAATTAAAGTAACCACACACACACACACACCAGGTTTACAGAGACATATGCACACAATACATATACTGTAAATCTTGTCTTACCCTGATCAGAGAGTAGCAGGGAGGCTGGGTGCAGAGCGCCCTCTGTGGACCGAAATATGCAGCAGCCTGTCATTTACACAGCATTGCCCAGCATAGTAAAGGCTGGAGTGTGCCGGAACTACACCTCCCGGCCCAAATTTCTGCAACCAAAGTGGCCAGGCGGGGAAACTGCAGAAAGCTTCTGCAGAACGTTAAGTCAAACTCACAGTGACAAAATAATTGGGGACCGATTAACTAAACGATGCTAAGTGCACCTTCATGACTATCGTTTTCAACGCACAAACCCTAGTTACAGCAGTTTTTAGGAATGACGAGAAATTAAGAATGCACTTAGATTACATATAGAGTATTACCCAAAAATCTTGATCTGAGATGGAAGCAAATACACTTGGAATTATCTGGTAAGTTTGGGCTTTGAGTCTATGGGACACATGCATCAAGTGCCGGCACGGGTTACTATTCAACTCAATGGAAGTTAACGCTTGAACGTATGCGATAACCTGTGCAGAACATGATGCATGAAGGCAGCTTGCGATTACATTGATGTTGAGGATCAGTTTTATCCTGAGTCTCTTGGCAGTAATGTGTCAAGGTCATTTTCAAAAATAACTTGAATATACTTATACTTGTCTTCTCTGGTACATCAATCACTTAGTTTTAACCTATTAGACATGCCACTGTCATTTGTTCACTTTGCTTATACATGTCACTGCTCATATTTGAGATGATAATGACGGGAAACGCAAAAAAGAATAGACAAATCTAATAGCAGAGGATCGAAAGTTCTCCCGATTCAGAGACCTGGGAGATGGACCAGATAAAATCTCCGGCTACAGCATGCTAGGAGTGGCCAACTCCAGTCCTCAAGGGCCCCCAACAGGTCAGGTTTTCAGGATATCCCTGCTTCAGCACAGGTGGCTCAGTCATTTGAGCCACCTGTGCTGAAGCAGGGATATCCTTAAAAACTGCCCTGTTGGTGACCAGTGTGGACTGGAGTTGGCCACACCTGAGCTACGCTTTGTAAA
>WSYH01016825.1:0-12661 GCA_036426205.1 Ascaphus truei
CCCTAGATGTTAGGAAACCCCTCACTTGACCCCAACAGGGTCCGACCAGTAATGGCGGTGAGAAAGGGTCACGCCGGCGAGGAGGGTCCTATCATTGACGGTAATGGCAGAGAAAGCCGCGCTGCTTTGAAACGGCTAAGTCAGAATGAGCAGAAACCTGGAACCCATAACTCCGGTTCTGTTCAACCTAGAGGGCTCAGATTCGGTCACCCTAACAGGGCAGGTAAGTATATGCAATGATACAGTGTATGGTTTCTAACAACAGCTCGCAAACGCCCCCATGAGTTTTTACACGGCATTGCAGTATTGCAGACAGCGAGAATAAAATGCTTAATTCACGGGCGCGAAAATAACGCAATTCACTCCGGTCGAAAAAGACACAAAACCGCACATAACCGGGATAATCTGAAATTCGCGGAGCTTGCCGAGTTAGAATAAAGGATGTCACCACTGTACGTCACATGTCGACGACACGTACATTGTTTTCATATGTTGAATGTTCAACAATGAAGTGTGTGTGTGTTACAGTTACTGTAACAGTTCGAACATTAGATTTTAACACACTTATGAGTTCATAATGACTCCGGCACCAATGTGTACTCATGGATGTTAATGTAGTAATTTGTAATACGAATTATTATTTTTAGCTAATATATATATATGTAAGCATGTCAGCTATTTTATGCTTTATCCAGTCATTTGGCTACAACATTGTGTATATTATGCAGATGATGCTGTCATATTTGTAACATATATTATTAGTGTACACTGGCGACACACTTTATTCGAGCTCGGCTAGTCCCACGAATTCGGGTATACCCGGGTGTATTGAGGTTTGTGACTGTTTTCTGCCCGAGTGCATTGAGGTATTTTCCAAGCAGGGATTGAAGCATTTTATTCCCGCTGGCTGCAATACTGCACAGTATATATATATATACTGCATTACAATGCATGAATTTATGCCATCTGGTAGACACGCGAAGCATTGCAGCCTATTAAATCCTAATCATTATCATTTAACAGATCAGCCGCCCGTCAGCCAGGCATGAACCCAGGCTGGGAAGGCAAACGCAACGGGGCTTGCCAGAGGTGAGGAGCGGCGCATTCCAGGTATCTGCCAGGTACATACTGGGTATTTGCTCGAATAAAGTGTGTCGGTGCAGTAAAAGCATAAAAAAAATTTTTTTTACCATTATTGTAGACATCCATATGCTCCAAAACATCGATCCAGCAAGGCACAGCCGCATCACCTATGGTTGAGTCAATCGTGGAATCTTGATTAAGACACATCTCCGTGACACCGTCATATGGATCCGCAGTGGGTTGTTGAAACAAGACGGGCGGGGGTAGGTACAAAGCTTCATAGTTTTCATCCACATACTTTTATTGTGGCTGTATGTTTGGACAAATACCATAGAAGTTATGTCCATCTTGCATCTCGTCTTGTTGAAGGGATGGTGCAGGTATGTCAGCAGACGTCACAGCCTGTGAGCGTTCAATCTTAGTGCTAATAGGCAAGAAAAGGCTATTTAGCAGAAGATATGTTCCCTGTTCAGTGTTAATTTTAAAAGAGGAAGCAACATGCCAGCAGCTATATCTTTCTCCTTGTCTGTGGGGTACACGCTCAAAACATTCATTTGCGGATAAAGTGAAACGGACAGAAGTTTTCCAATTTTTTTTATTGGCTGCTTCTTTGAAGTCTGGATAGGTTTCACTGATAAAGGCATAGATTTCACTGACTGTAGCTTCTTTATCTCTTTTTGACTCGATGGCTTCATAAATCATGAGCTTGTAAGATTGTCGTGAATTGCTCTGCAATGTAGCTGAAACTGCCATGTCTGCTTCTCCTTTCAAATGAACAGTGTGGAAGTTTAACACATAAGCATGTTAGATGAATGTGAGAATTGAAACATTTTATCTTTGTGGTTTTTTTCAAGGTTACAATACAAGAGAGCAGTTATACGGTTTGTTCTTCTCCCACCATAAAATAGTTGCAATAATTGTTTGAGATAATTTTTGGACAGATACACTCTTTTAACATGAAACTATTAACAATTATAATGTATCCCTCTGCTTTGTTTACATTCCGCGGTCACGTGATCGGGACCATTAAATGCAGAGGGATACCGGCACCTCATAAAGGGGTCTGTATCTCGGGAAGCAGGGGGTCCCCCAACCTGAAATCAATGCGGTTCAGCTCCGGAGACCCCCTGCACATGTACACTATGAATAAAAGTTGTTTTAAAAATAATTTTTATTGTGCTGATGTTTGCGCCGAGAGAGCAGCGGATCTCTCTCTGCTGCAAACACAACTAGGCAGGGGACGGCTTCTCGGCAGCTTCTCGCCAGGCAGCCGTCCCGCCACCGGTTACATGCCATTTCATCAAATGGTGGTGGCGCATTCATTCCCCAGGGATTCGCCCCTTACAGCATATAGCCAGTTTAACACGCCAAAAACATGGCTAATTGCTAAACTGGCTAATGCATTTTTCCGCCGCTTACTGCATGATACCCTAGGTGGTCCACGTTAATTGCTTCCCTGACAGCCATTCTGCCCATCAGCCTGTTCGCGCGAACAGTTAATTCACATGGGTCATTGACTATGCGCATGCTCATTAATACATTAGTACTACTTACCAGTTTAATATATTCAAGATGGCCACCGTTCTCCCTGTGATAGGTTGCATGTAGGGCACACAGGCAGGTGATGCTAATTTTCTGTGATTGGTGTTTTTCAGCAGCAATGTGGTTTTGGGCTACTCTGCACTGCATTCATTGCACCACCTTGAGAAAGGTCCCACTGGGGGACCGAAACGTTGGTTTATGTGTCTTTTTCAATACAAAAACTTGTGATCAAACTTACCAGAGTGCTGTCTCCTGATCTCATGCTTCAAATGGTATCGTATGGTTTATATATATAATTATATATACAGAGAGAGAGGTTTTATATTACTAAAGGTATAAAATTATGCATGGAAACTTTGTAAACATTTTGAGCCGACACGTGTAGTACAGTAAGATTTGTCACCTGCTGTGAATTCATGTTGGTAGATTCCGATATCCCTGTCACCTGGCAAACCCTCCACGATGATCGGAAGACATTTTTCACGCATCTGCTCCTCCAATGGAGTTAACGTTAGAGCTGGTGCAGGCGGGCCGCCTCCAGTGCCAGAAGCATGCATCCGTTGTGCTTGGATTTTTTTTTCAGATTTGGCTTGATATCATCAAATCTCTTCCTACAATTCGTCTTGCTCCGGACACGATTCCCACACGCAGACACAGCCAGTGTAATTTGGTCCCACATTTCGTTCTTCACAGGTGAACTTGTCCGTCCTTGAAATTCATAACAATTATGTTTATTGAATATTTAATTGAATGCCCAATACATACAAAATGTGCTAACTGTTGAAAGAGATAGATAATATGCTGGTTTATTTTCAATATGTGTGGCACATGAGTATTACATTTATGTGGAGACATACAAAGCTAAGTAAGCTTGCGTGAATGTTGGATGAACCTAATAAATCAATTTATAAGGATTATTAGGTTTGTTGTAAACTATGAAGGATTAAGTGTGTAACAATGTACTATAATTTATAGATATTACATATTATTAGTTCACTATTAACACATGTGACATCAGATATAAGAAAAAGACAAGCACTCTATTTTCCTCTTCATTGAAACGAGGATTACGTGGCCGCTCCACACGTTTCTTCCGACCACGTCCAGCCACAGAGCTTGGCTGCTGCTGACTGGACTCTCCTTTTTCCAATGGAAGAGACTCCAAAAGCGCTCCACCACCAGGCACCCCAACACCACCACCAACAGACACCCCACCACCAGACACCCCACCACCACCAACAGACACCCCACCACCAGACACCCCACCACCAGACACCCCACCACCAGACACCCCACCACCACCAGCACTCACAGCAACACCACTCGCACTCACAGCAACACCACTCGCACTCACAGCAACACCACTCCCCTGACTCCCACGTTCACTCAGACGCGTACTCATGACTACCAGTACCACTCACACCAGCATCACTCCTCCCACGCTTCTCGGCATACCTAAAGCACTCACAAAGCACAGGAAACAAATGTAAACACAATCGCACTGAACACTTACAAAGTGACAACAACAAAACGATGTTAACAAACCAACACAGGACAAAAGAATCACAATACAAAGCAACTCTCTCTCTCTCAATATCTAATTTTCAAATCGCCAAGCTCTGTGTCTCTCTCTCTCTCTCCCAACAACACAGAGAATGAAGAGAAATACACGGTACCTTTAAATGGACCGCTCAATCAAAAACATGCTTCCATCGGCAGATTCAGAAAGAAGTTCAATTGGCGAACATAACACGCCCTCGCCATATTCGCCGATACACCTGTGTGTGATCGGCAAATCATCACCATAGTGGGAACAAATGTTTTCGGCTTCAATGGCCAGGGATTCGGCACTTATTGCATACGGCGAGGGAAAATCGACAAAATCATGCCTATCGGGAACACTTGCCGAATTCATTTTTTCGGCGCTTAGTGCATGAGGCCCTATGTCCTTGTCAAACTCAGAGCTGTGATGACCAATTGAACCACATAAAGTGCACCTGATTTTGTCACATGCTGAGTTTAAGTGCCAAGGGGAATCACATTCAAACACTTTTTAGGCTGTCCCCAATAAAAACATCGCCTGCGATCCTTTCCACTATATATGGCATTTGGGAGGTGACATGCCACATTGTGTTTGTATCTGAGATTAACTTTAAACTTGAAGCCCCCATTCCAAAAACATTCAGCGTCCATATTTTTCACTGAATCGGACAGAACATCGCACTGTCTTTATAGCCAAAAATGTATATCTTCTACCGCTACAGTCTCAATATCAAAGATGATATTAACTTCCACGGTCACAGGGCGAGATACTTGGATAACTTTAAAGAATTCCCATTTTGGATTATCCTTCACTTCTCTGTAACGAAACCAGAACTAGCCCTTCTGGTGTCTTTAAGCTGACTTCATAGTTCCTGCTATTAGGGGCATGTAACAAAGCATAAACCTGACAACAAGAAAAAGTGAGAAGCACAGTCAGTGATTAAACTAATGTTCTTTATTAAATGAACTAGTCCCAAGGAAATCCCTCTAGGACAACAATGATAAAAAGTCAATACATAAATGGTGGTTAAAAATAGTGCAAATAGAGTGGGTATACGGTAACACTTGATGGGTCTCCAGGGGATTGAAAACGGGAGTAGCCCGATGGATAGTCTTAATCCTGTAGGTTGTGCACTGCCCGGGCAGGTATTAGTGAAGAGGGGTACCCCAGGGTTGAGACAATGTTGGATACGCTCACCCCTTCAGTACTGTAGATCCTTGGCGGTCCAGTTGTCCCTCAGATAACGAAAACCGCTCCGGATGCACACTGCTTGAATGTGCTGTAGCACGCGATACCACGTAGCCCTCCGGGTGTCCGGGTCTGATGTCACTTCCGGCTGTGACGCACAGACCCTTCCCGGTAGTCTCTGGGCTCCGTCTCTCAGTGCTCCTCCTCCTGATGGTTGCCAATGACCATGTAAACAGCCCAGCAAGTGGTGTTATCCGCTCCTCTCACTCACGCACTGATGGCAAGCAAACACCCTATTGCTCCTCCTCCTACGCGTTTCACCAAAAGGCTTCGTCAGGGATAAGCATAAACCTCACTGGGTTGGAAGCCAAGAGAAACTTTGATCAAGTCCTTTCCTATGACAAATCTGTCCGGTATAGGAACCATATCCCCACAATAATGCAGCCTGACTATGTTCCTGCGCTTTCTGGCATCATGAAATGACATATAAGATGTACCTAGGCATCTTGTACTCCATGCTGCCTGCTGGGGGGGAGCTGGCTCAGCCGCTCCTGTTGGTTTTGCTGCAGTTCCTGCTTCACCTAAGGACTTTGCCTTTGCCGCTCCTGTTTCTGCCAAGGGCTTTGATGCTGCTGCAGGCTGTAGGGATTTCTCTCCCACTTTAGGAATATCCATTTCTTGTGGCTCAAAAGCTTCTACTGCTTCAGCGTTCTCCACTGCTTCAGCCATTTCCACTTCAAACACATCTTCCTGTGCTTGGGCTGTTTGCTGCTCTGTCTCAGGTGTATTGCCAGCATTATTCAGGCTCTCAGCCTGGGCTGCTCGAAGTGTGTCTACCTTGGGTGTGGCTGCTAATTCCTGCACCTGTCTGCTACCCTCAGCTGCTTGTAGTGTCTCTGTGTCAGGTACAGGTTTATGCAGAGTTTCTGTATCAGGTACAGTTGCATACAGGGTCTCCGTGTCAGGTACAGTTGTATGCAGAGTTTCTGTATCAGGTACAGGGTCACTGTGTTAGGTGCAGTTGCATGCGGGGTCTCTATGTTAAGTGTAGCTGCAGTTGCCTGTGCATAAGTGTGTATGTCCTTACAAATTTGTGGGATAACAATTTCTGTGACCCCAAGTCTCCTTTTCTCATGTTCTGCCTGCCTTTTACTCCTGGCTTCATTAGACCTTGAGCTGGTTTTAGCCACAGTTCTCTTACCCATCTGTTTCTGAGTACTTTCAGTATTCTCCATTTCAGTTTCTTTCTGCCCAACATTTTCATTCATCTCTTTTTCCATATTTTCTGACTCTTTCTTTTGCAAACATTTCTGCACTTTAGCTTCCAGGGAAACTTTCTTATCCGCATTCAGATTAGCTTGAGACCTGGTTCCAACTCCTCTCCCTCCTCCAGGGTCTGCCGCCATCTTGGCTCACAGCTCCTCCCCTTCCTGTGTGTGAGGGGGAGGCTGGTACTGCCGCTGCCTGCACTGTACCTGTGCTGTGTAAACATGTCATGGTGTAGTAGTGTTTGTGAGGAGGAGGCTGGCACTGCCGCGGCCCGTGCTCTACCTGCGCTGTGTATACATGGCATGGTGTAGTAGTGTGTGAGGGGGAGGCTGGCACTGCCGCTGCCCGTGATGTACCTGTGCTGTGTATACATGTCATGGTGTAGTAGTGTGTGTGAGGGGAATCTTTTTTATTTAAATACAAAATACAATTATTTACAAATACACACAATACTTACAGAACAACATCCAGAAAATCACATAAACATTACATGTTATCTTACAGAGATTCCCTTCCAAAGAGATTTAAACACATTTCTCTCCAACCTCTCAGATTCCCTCTGCTGAACGCTCTTTATATCCGACACAATGTGACTCAGAATTATTTCTGCCGGCATCACATACTTTTTTAGCGATACCATACATCTGGCGTTCCATAAATGGTATATAGATATCACGTTAATCAGCCACAAGGTCCTATTGTGATGCTGTTTCTGGGTTTCCGGAAAGAGTCCGTATGCTACTTGGGGGTAGCTCTGTTTGGACAAAATAGGGATTTTTAGATGAGTTGCAATTTTTTTCCATAAAAATATAGAAAATGGACATTGCAATAAAAAATGCTCCATGGTTTCTAAAACATTACAGTTTTCCCGTGGACAATTCCTATCATCAACATTCCTGTATTTTAAATTCTGCCTGACATACATTTTACTATGAAATAATAACCACGAGACATCGCTCATTTTCTGCGGTAATCTGGGATCAACAAGTTGCTTTAATACCACATCATGGCTGGTCTCAGGGCATTGTCTTAGATCCATGCTTATTGGGGGGTGTTCTCTCTAGAATACTTGTATAGAGTTGCTTCCTTGAAAGTTGTTCCATTTCAGTCCTAGTTATTTGTAATTTTCTAATAACTTTAACCGTCTGAATAATATATGGCGGTAAATATCCAATATTTTGAGTCATTCTTTTGATATTTCCCCCCTCAAACCATTTGTCAAACAGTGGTGACAACCATTCTATAAATAATTTCTCCATATACTTTGTGAGAAAATCCCCTGAAAATTAAAACATAGGAATACTAAATTAAAAAATAACTCCGGGTTCACCATATTAAGACCTCCCTTATTTCTAGGCCTGCAAGTGATGTGTCTGCTCACTAAATTGAGTCTGTTTCCCCACAGCATCTGAAAAAACGAATTATTTAAAGAAACTACAACTTGCTCAGGCGGGGGAAATACGAAACTTAAATAGATGAAAATAGGCAGCAAAAAAGTTTTAACAATCCTGATTCTGCTCTCAAAAGAAAATTTCCAATGTTTCCACCTGGTAACTTTGGCTTTGCATATGCCAAGTTTTTCTTCCCAGTTTTGCTCAACAGAATCCTGACTATTAAATTTGATCCCCAAAATGTGAATATTTTCAGGCTCGTACTTTATACCAGATGGGAGCTCAAATTTATTTTCTTTTTTTCCTATCCACAGTGCAATGGACTTACTTTTATTTATCTGGGAATCTGAGATGTCAGAGTATTTTTAAATTCAGAAAGTACACTTTCATAATATTTTCTTGATGTTATTAGAATAGATACATCATCATTCCTCTCTCTCATTTTCCTCTCATATTCAAAACGTTTCTAAAACTTGTCGCTTTTTCCTCCGCAATATCACAAAGATACGCCCTTTCCTCTGTTACTCAACTGCTAAAACTCTGACTCAGGCCCTCATTCTCTCACGTCTCGATTACTGCAACCTCCTGCTGTCCGGCCTTCCTACCTCTCACCTGTCTCCCCTACAATCTATCCTAAACACTGCTGCCAGAATCACTCTACTCTTTCCTAAATCTGTCTCAGCATCTCCCCTGCTGAAATCCCTCTCACACTCAATTCTACTGCTCACTTTTAAAGCTTTACATTCTTCTGCCCCTCATTACATCTCAGCCCTAATTTCTCGCTATGCACCATCACGACTCTTGCGTTCTTCTCAAGGATGTCTTCTTTCTACCCCCTTTGTATCTAAAGCTCTCTCCCGCCTTAAACCTTTCTCACTTTCTGCCCCACACCTCTGGAATGCCCTTCCCCTCAATACCCGACTAGCCCCCTCGCTATCCACCTTTAAGACCCACCTTAAGACACATCTGTTTAAAGAAGCATATGAGTAGCACTGGATAATCATGGACACATGACACAAAGCTTGGCCCCCTGCAGACGCACTTACTAGTATTCCCTCCTACTGTCTCTGTACGTTCTCCCTACCTACCAATTAGATTGTAAGCTCCTCGGAGCAGGGACTCCTTCCTTAATGTTACTTTTACAGTATGTCTGAAGCACTTATTCCCATGATCTGTTATTTATATTTGTTATTTATATGACATGTATTACTACTGTGAAGCGCTATGTACATTTTATGGCGCTATACAAATAAAGACATACATACATACATACATCTGCATACGCTATACATTTTATACAAATCTTTGGTATTGGCTGGATGTCTCTATTGTCTTCTAACATACGTAAAAAAGGGTCTATAGCAAACACATATAGTAAGGGGCTGAGTGGACATCCTTGACGTACTCCTGATCTAATACGAAAGCAGGATCCAATCCTGCCATTTACAATTGGTTTCCCATCGGCTTTGTCATATAGAGTTTTCAACCATGATATGAACTGAGTTGGCAAACCATAAGTCTCTAAGACACTAAAAAGATACAAATGATTGACTCTATCAAAGGCCTTCTCTTGATCTAAATTAACAATGTAACCTTCTAAGGCCCCACTTTTTGCCTGTTCAAATATCTCTCTGACACTTATAAGAGAGTTGGCAATCTTCCTTCCTTGGATCCCACAGGACTGACTCGTACTTATGAGCGTTTCTGCTACAGATCCCAACCTGGTACACAAAATCTTTGCTAGAATTTTATAATCCGTATTCAATAACGTTATTGGGCGCCAGTTTTTTATATCTCTACTGTCACCTTTTTTATTCAGTAAAGTTAATATGGACTGAGACTGCGAGGATGATAATCCGGTCTCATTCAAAGCCTCATTGTACAGATCACTCAGTACTGGGCTCAGAACCTCACAGAAAAACTGATAAAACTCGGAGGTTAAGCCATCAGAACCAGGAGTTTTATTTTTTCCCAAGGATCTGATGGCTGTTTCTACCTCCGTTACAGAGATGGGGGAAACTATGGCCGCACAATCCTCTGGTTCTAATTTAGGCGTATTACATTGTTTTAAAACTTTGTCAAGGTTGCTTTTTGCTATCTTTTTCCCATTAAATATCTTCTCATAAAAAGAAATCACCAAGTCAAGTAATTTCGCCGGATCTGTGACAGATTCCTGATTTTCATCCCATATCTCATATAAAGCCATCTTCTGTTTCCTTTCTTTACACTGCTCAAAAATATCAGGTGTGAAACGTGCAAAATCCCCACATTCCCCCTCATGGGTCAGGGAGGAGTGGCGATTATACTGTAACTCCTTTATTTGTCCTTTTATGTCACGGATGTATTCTGCCTTTACCTCTTCCCCGTTTTGTATTGCAGAAAAAGCGCGATATTATTTCAATCTGAGTGACAAATATTTTTTATACAGGGATCAGTACACTAGACTGAACTGCAGAGTTTTAAAAAAAATGTTATTTATTGGAAAAAGTTCCCACAAACCTCCAGTACATAAAACACACAAACAACGTGTGACGTGGGGGTAGCCAGCTTTCCTAATACAGAGGCGGCACATTTTATTTGAGTGCGGCTAGCTCCGCTCCCGAGGGAGCCCTGGTGTCCCGCGATGTGGGGGACAGCGGCAGGGGGATCCAGGGGGAGCCGGCGGACCCGGCAGCGGGAGGGAGAAAGCCCCGATCGGAGGGCGCTCCTCCGTGTCCTCTGGCGCGCGCCAGGTTACTGCTGCGGCCGAGAACGGGCAAATGCTCAAATAAACTCGGCCGCAGCAGTAAAGGTGCAGCCGGCAAGCTACCCCTAAAACCATGGGTCTCTGGCGGCTTATCAGCACCTATGAGCCGGGTCAATGTGTGTGTTTTGAACCTCTTATGCAATATAGGTACAAAACTGGGACTTCGGGAGCGGGACTTTAATAGTTGATACTGGGGGGAAAAAAGGGTCACAATGTATATAAAATGTTTCGGGACAAAGTTACCGGCTGTCATATTATTTTACCTGTGAATCGCTCCTTATTTGCCGGTACATGTATGCATTTTTATAACATTATGATTCCTTATTAATATTGCCTCGCCAATATGCCCCTTGGCTGCTAGTACAAGTTTTGCAGCCCAAGTTCCCGAGCCCAAG
Source organism: Ascaphus truei (assembly GCA_036426205.1). Lineage (NCBI taxonomy): Eukaryota > Metazoa > Chordata > Amphibia > Anura > Ascaphidae > Ascaphus > Ascaphus truei. The sequence continues at coordinate 11,158 of WSYH01016825.1, forward strand.
TTATAGAAAAGAAATATGTTTTTAAAATATGTATTTATCTCTATGAGGCAGCCCCGGTATTTCAATTAGCTGGGATGCCTGCATAGAGATGGTGGATCAAAGGAGAGGTTGGGAGTAGTGAGGTGTCGGTCCATCTGGTTGAGTGGGTAAGGGTGGAGAAACAGGTCCAGAGACAAGGCTCCCTGCGGGAGAGACTCTTTGTTCTTGCAGACACTGTGGAGCCTACCCAGCGGGAGGTATAGGCTGGCAAGGGGAAGCTGTTGCAAGTAGGCACGGTTCCCATTTGCCAGTTCGAAATTTCCTGCTCCCCAGCTACCTGAGCCCCTCGGTACGCCCCCTCCTCTGATGGGTGAAACAAGCTGAGCCTCCCACTTGTGAGTGGTTGTTGCATTACGACCCATTCTCTGATTGGCCGCTAGTCGCTGTTCCATGTTAGACATAGGACCCCGAGGTCTGTGTAAGGGGACTGCCCGATCAGAGTACCAGATTTGTGAGATGATTCCTAGGCTTGGTTCAGTGAAGCAGAGGCTGGCTTTTCAAAGGTGCTTTGCTTGCAATAGCAAAGCACTAGGCATTGAGGTGGCAGAGAAGCCTAGCTTAGCTGAGGACAAGTTCTAGCGACGCGGCCAACAAAGAGCCGGCCAGCGGGGTAAGCCAGGTATCTATCCCGTAGATAGTACCGTGGTGTTCCTGGACGTGGAGCGGACAGGGTAAGCCTTCTTGAAGCAGGCGCCCTGCACCTAGTGTCTCCCCCCAGAGCCTCAGTTGTGGTGTTGTTTCCTTCTCTTGTGTTACTATGTGTGCCTGCTAGTAATGAAGCTGCTTACATGTTATTTTTATTCATAGTGTGCGTGAGCAAGGGGTCTCTTGAGCTGAACAAAGTTGATTTAAGCCTCGGGGATGCCCTACATCCCGAGATACAGGTCCCAGTATGGGGTGCAGGTATCCCCGTAATGTTAAAGGCCTCCAGTCACGTGACATAGAGGATTTTAACATGGCGGATACCAGCACCATATTTAAAACCAGAGACATAACATAAAACACAGACAAAGCTCAGTGCACATCCAAAAAAACTTATATACGGTACAGTGCCTAAATATACATGTATAAATAACTAATCATTAAAATGGTCTTTTAGTTTAACATTTTGGCCAAATTGTTGTAAGCCCTTGAGGCAACTGCACGGCAGACCACGTTTCAAGGGTCCCTAACACTAATATAGATTCTTAATAACCTGTGCATTGCCAGGAAGAATGATTTATAATAAATCTGTCAATATAAGTTTGTATGTTTTAGGATACCAGCACCAGCCTGTATGTCGGGAAGCAATGTGTACCCGAGGCTGAAATCAATGCGCTTCAGCTCAGGAGAACCCCTGCTCATTTACACTATGCAAAATGTAAGCAGCTTCATTACCGAAGGGGTTAAGACAGTGAATAGATAGTGAATGTAACTATTAACTAATAATTGTAAGTGATTTTATCTAACTATTAATAAACTATAA
>WSYH01016826.1:0-12660 GCA_036426205.1 Ascaphus truei
CTCCGCTCCCCCTTCCCCCCCCTCCCACCCCCTTCCCCCCTCCTCCACCCCTTCCCACCACCCTTCGCCTTCCTGCCCGCCTTCCCGCCTACCCACCCCTGCCTTCCCGCCTCTGCTTTCGTGCCCACCCGCCTCTGCCTTTCACCCACCCTTACTCCGTCCGCCTCTGCCTTTCACCCACCGCCTCACAGCCGCTGCACGCACGCAACAGACACCCGCCACACTCGACACATACCTGCCACCACACACACCTGCTGCCTCCCGCCCCTATGCACCACCATCACTGACCCACCGCCTCACACCCTAGCAGGACCCCCACTCACAGACAGCACTCACAACCCACGCGCCACCCGCCGCCTCACATTTTTACATCTGTTATGTCACCAAAATATACATTGTATTGTGGTGTGTTTACAATAAACCATTTTTAAACAACATCGTATTACATTTTATTCCATCTTTCTTTTCAACATTATTATCCAACCTTTACAACAAATAGTCATCTATTGTTCCACGATTTATAAATAATACTACCTATTACGCATTTACATCCCGGGCAACGCCGGGTCTCTCAGCTAGTATATATATATATATATATATATTTGCATGATGAAGCCACTGTACAAATGAATGGGTGAAGGGTGGGTTAACCCCTTAATTACCTTTGTGGTTATTATCCGATAAAGTGATAAGGGGTTAATTTATATCAGAATGTAATAGCAATGTTTTGGCTATGTATTTTATTGGCAACGGAGGACACGGATTTTGCTGTCGAGGGGGCTTCATGTTGATCAGGTCAGTAGAACTTGATTTCTTTTATTATGCTACTTAATGTGTTTAATAATGGGCAAATAATCTATTATCACTATCTGGATAATAGTTATTTTGCACATTATTGTACTGTATAGGTTGGAGGGGGGGGGATTGATGTATCTAATGTATAGGACATGTTTATTTATTTTTACATACAGGGTTGTTTCCTCAGGTCTGCGGGAGACCTATGGAGACCACCTGAGGTCTCCTCGGACTTCTCACGGGTAAACGGCTGCCAGTCCACGGAGGACACCTGCGGGGAGGAACTGGTGGCCCCACATCTGTGGGGGCACCGCGGACCCGTAGGGACAACCCGAGGGCCCCCAGGCCCCCGTGTGAAGCACCTTAGGCCCCTCAGACACCTGTGGGTCTGACCTGGGGCCCACCAGACAGCCACGGGCCTACCTGTGGGGACCCCATTGTGGCCCACGGTGACCCGCGGAGACCACCTGGTGGACCATGGCGCCTGGCGGGGAACACCCGCAGCCCTCCAGACCCTGTTTGAAACCAGGTGCTGGGCTACTGTAGGTCGGTGAGGTGACCCATCAGGCCCACCGGGGACTCCCGTGGGCCTAGGGTATTAACCCTGTATGTAAAATAATAAATCATGTATTTATGGGGGGGCACAGGGGGTGGGTTATGTATGTAATAAATATAATGATGTTTATTGTGGGGCTGTGTATTGTTTTTATTGTGGGTACTGGGGGTGGGGGAAGGGGGTATTGGTCCCAAGGGTATGTGGGTTGGCCTCCCGGCTGGGTAGTGTGTGAGGGTGGTTAGGCCTCACAGGGTGGGGGGGTAGTGGGGGAGGGTATTAAGGCCTCCTGAGTGGTGGGTGAGGGTGGGTTAACCCCTTAATGACTGTAGCGGTTAATAACCGCTATGGTGATTAAGGGGTTAGGGGACATTACATTGGCTGTTTTTATTCTTGTTTATGTTTTGCAGCATCGGAGGGGGCATGGACGGTTATGAAGATGAGGATGGCCTTCATTGTGGCAGCCGGACATGGGTGAGTGCAATATGTATTTAATGTATATATTGTTCTTTATGTATTTAAAATGGGCACATTCACTATTATCCGTATGTGGATAATAGTAATTTTGCACATTACTGTACTGTATGTGTTAGGGGAGGGTGTATTTATTGTAAAGTATTTGTGGTGTTGGATTTTTTGTGGGGGCACAGAATTGGTACTGCAGGCCTGCGGGGAACACCCGAGGGCCACCACCGGCCTCTAGTATCATTGCTGTGCATCCCAAAAATGTAATATATGTAATGGGGGTATAGGGGTTGTTGGGGGAACAGGGGGTGTATGTTGTTTATTGCAATGTTTATTGGGGGCAATTGTCCCCAATAAACATGCTATTATGCCTTAACCCCTTCATTGCCATAGCGGCTATCCGCTATGGTAATGAAGCAGCATTAATGTATTTTAATAATATTGTGCAGGAGCAGGGGGTCCCCTGAGCTGAACCGCATTGATTTGTGGCTCAGGGACCCCCTGCTTCCCGAGTTACAGGCCCCGGTATGGGGCATCGGAGGCCAATGTCGCCGCCATCTTTATAGCGTCCAAGACGCGACGTGGGCTCTATAAAGATGGCGGCGACACTGGCACCCGATGACTCATACCGGGGCCTGTAACTCGGGAAACAGGGGGTCCCTAATCCACAAATCAATGTGGACCCCCTGCTCCCGTACACTATTATTAAAAATACATTAATGCTGCTTCATTACCATAGCAGATAGCCGCAAAGGTAAGGAATGATTGTTTATTTATATATGTGTTTTATTCATACTGTAGATGTGCAGAGGGTCTCCGGAGCTGAACCGCTTTGATTTTAGGTCCGGGGACCCCCTGCTTCCCGACATACAGACCACTTTATGGGGTGCCGGTATCCCTCTGCTTTGTTTACATTCCGCTGTCACGTGATCAGGACATTTAAATGCAGAGGGATACCGGCACCTCATAAAGGTGCCTGTATCTCGGGAAGCAGGGGGTCCCCGGAACTGAAACCAATGCTGTTCAGCTCTGGAGATCCCCTGCACATCTACACTATGAGTAAAAATTGTTTTGATATATTTTTATTCTTGCCGATGTTTGCGCAGAGAGAGTGGCGGATCTCTCTCTGCTGACATCTCGGCAGGGGACGGCGTATCGCCAGGTTATCGGGAGACAGACTGTCTCGCCACCGGCTACTCTGCGTTTTGCTTTCGCAGTGATTCGCCAGGGATTCGGCCCTTCCTGAAAACTGCGAAGGCAAATCGCCAAAATCATGCCGATATTGAACCCCTGCCGAGAGCACTTTTTCGGCGCTTACTGCATGAGGCCCTTAATACCTAATCCTTGTCTCCCTTTCTTCTCTCTTGTCTTCTCCTATGCTCTCTGGAATGTCCGCTCTCTGGCTAACAAGGCTCTGGTTGTACACGACCTCTTCTGCTCTCACTCTCTCTTCATCACATTGCTCTATCAGAAACCTGGCTCTCACAACATGACTCTGCTGTGGAGACTGCTGTCTCCTATGGTGATCTCTCTTTCTCTCACACTCCACGCCAAATAACCAGGGTGAAGGGATAGGTCTGCTCCTATCCTCCCACTTCCAATATCAGTCAGCCCTATGCCTTCATCTGTTTCTTTCTCTTCCTTTTTGAGGTTCACGCTGTCCAGCTTTTCTGCCCTCTCTGTCTGCATGCGGTAGTTATCTACAGACTGCCTACCTCTACATCCTCTACCTTCAGCTTCCTCACGGACTTTGAATTGTGGCTTTACTTCTTTCTCTCCTCTAACTCGCCTTTCATTTTACTGGGGGGACTTCAAAAATCATATCGCTAATCCCTCAGTCTCCTGGGCATGTCACCTTCTCTCTTTAACCTCCACCAATGGATAAATTCCAGCACCCACAAGGATGTTCACTATTTAGCAAACTATTATACTGAAGACTTACTGCTCAAACCCTAATGCCAATATAAATATTAGTTGTGACTAAGGTGCACAGGGATATTAATATAAGAATAATCAAAAACTAGTTTGTGGAGAAAGATCCCCACACGAGTCCCTATCACTTGCACTCAAAGTACATAGGAGGAGGAAGTCAAATACAGAGAAAAGACAGTGTGAATTGGATTTGTGAGTGTTGATGAATGAGGAGAAGTAGTGATTGTTTGGCCATAGAGAGAGCAGAGTTAAAACAGGAGAGAAATGTATAGTGTAGAAAATCTGCATGAGTGTGAGATTTCCTCCATAGGCGTTCAGAGGTGCGAGTGCAAGAGAGAATGTTTGTGAATTTAGCCAAGGCCGTGGATTAGAGGGATGGGGATGTCAGAGCCGAGAAGGGGTACATAGATCAAGTGAGGAGAATACAAAGGTTGTAAGAGTTGACAAGATTATCAGGTTCAGAGGAAAGAGATAGAGAAGTGAGGTTAGCATTCGAGGTAGATGCGAGAACACTAAGACAGCTGATCGAGATTATACAAATACATCAATTAGTCTCTTCACGCTATAGTCAGATATTAGTGCTATAGTCAATCAAACCGCAGTTCCGGCATCATTGAACAAATATAACAATATAACCTGATCTCGTCTGTGAGGTCTAACCTCCAGCAGCCTCTCACTCGTGGAGCCACCGTCGTGGCGTCAGTTAAAATTCCCTACGTACGTTTCATGTACGTGCGTACACTTTGTCAGGGGGGGAGGAGTGTAGTACATGGTGACGTCAACCCTTTTATCAAGAGTTAGCAGTGTATTGTCACCAATCACTGTAGGGGCGGTGAAGTGAAGACCTATTGGGCTTAATATACAGCCAATGACAATAAGTCTATTAATATAGAGGCATTGTTTAACCCTTTTGATTCTACACTTTTGTGTATCTTGGCTTTATGTTAAAAGCATCTTGGAATGATAGAGTCTTTGTGTTTCTAAACACTAACAGTAGAGAGGTTAAGTATGGATAAAATCTAATGGTCACAAGACTTATTAATGATTCTAGCATTTCTCATGTGATATAATTTTATACAAACATGTATCATTCAATTCAAACAAAACACTCCATATGTATACAGAATCCAGCCTGATAGGGTGCTTTAAGTAATATATAGTGATAAGGTGAATATGTAGGAATGATCTACTCTAATACGGACCACCTCTAACAGTCAATACGGCCCTCTAAAATTAAATTAAAAAATATAAACCTGGATTCCTTTTAGATGTAAACCAATGATTAAGAATTAACGTGATTTGATTAAGAAGTGCCTAAATAAATATGTATTAATCACAGGTCTGGATTACAAATGTAACTATATGGAGTGGTAGCTGTTATATTCTAGAATCATTTATAAAAATGGAGTAAATATAAATCCTTCATTAAGTCCCGCTGTGACAACATATGCAGCAACAAGTGTATTGTATTGTATGGTATGTCTTTATTTATATAGCGCCAAAAGTGTACTCAGCGCTTCACAAAGAATACAGTACAGGGAATTATAATAATACAATAAGTGCAGCAAAATCAGACAATAGGAAAGGAAATCCCTGCCCCGAAGATCTTATAATCTAAGGTATGAGGGGAATTTACAGAGACAACAGGTGAGGGAATAAGTGCTGTAGATGGCTGTGCTTGGCCACAATGGGTGGTAGGAGTGACTGGGTGTGGGACAATAGCCATGAGTGCAGGCTATTATGATGCTTGATTTGTGGGGCAAGTTTTAAGGTTCGTCCGTATTAAATGAAAAGGTTGACACCATTTGTATAGGAGATGGCAGTGAGGCAAGAATGAGAGCAAGTGTGTATGTCTGGCTTCAGGGAGATCCCCAGCAGCAGGAAGGAGTAGATAAAGGGTGTGAATAGCGGATTTGTGTGGGTGTTTTTTATTGAGGGGTAAAGAAGTTGTTGGGAGAGAGGTGTATAAATAATGGTGCAGTAGGGAGTGGGGAAGTTGAAGAGAACAGAGACATTCACAAAGTAGTGAGGAAACAGTAAACAGAAAAGGCAATAGGGAGGGCATAGTGAGATGCAGGAGGAGAGACTTCCCAGGTACTGGAGGATAGGAAGAGTACACATAATCACAACGTTTAGAAAGTAAAGTTCTCACAGTTGCAAAGTTGTTGTGTGGAGTCCAGATCTTCCTTAATCTTCAACTCCAATGTTAAATCTGCCCAACACTTAAATATACAGGACACCTACAAGCTCATATTGAACCCCCAAAATAACCACAACATATATATATAAGCATATAAGTGTCACGAGGAGTGCTACTGAGCATGGCAATATATATTTAAAACCAGAGACAGAACATGAAACACAGACAGAGCTCAGTGCACCTCCAGTGAAACTTATACACGGTACAGTGCCTAAATATATATGTATATATATCTATTAGTTTAACAGTTTAACATTTTGTCCAAAGTGTGTGTAAGCCCCTGAGCCACTACACTACTCCTCTGTGACACTTACATGCCTTATATATATTGTGGTTATTTTGGGGGTTCAATATGAGCTTGTAGGTGTCCTGTATGTTTTACAATTCTTGTTCAGCTGGTCTTAGCTGATTGTAGGGTGGCTACCTCCTACCTAATTGAAGCTCACCCCCTCCCACATTTAAATGGTTAATAGCTTAGCTAACCAACCCAGTCAGAGAGGGCTGAGCTACATGTGTAGATAGTCTCCAAAGCAGAGATAGGTTTTTTTTTTTAGCTTATTCTCTTATGTTGATTTTTGGTGGGTTTAAAGCGACAGGCACAATAAAGCCTTGTTTTAATTTCACCATAAAACAGTGTCCATTGTGTACCTCTGCACATGTCCTCCTACATATGGTGTCAGAAGTTTGGGATGAGAGGTGGTCTTTGAAGTTAGAAGGACCCGGAGATTGCCTGTGGAATTTTTTTTTCTTTCTGCTTTTTCCTACAAACAGCCTGAGCAACATAAAAAAATCTCATGCAGCAGAGATCAGAGTTAAAGTGATACACACCCAGGCAGGAAATCTACACTGCACTGAAACTTACAAAACCACAGATAATCTCTTTTCCCCAATCCCAAGAGGAGAGAGGGAGAGACTGCTGAAGCAGGTAAACCTTATTTGCCTAAGACAATAAAGTTTAATATGGTCATTGAAATAGGGGGTTTGCCTTCCAGCCATAGTCAGGGTTCAAGAAGTGAGTTAGCCCTTAAAAGGGATAGGCGTTTGTTGTTTTCAAATGTTTCGCTGAAGCAGTGAATACAGATGGTGACCCAAGAGCGGTCCTGATTCTGCAAGTAAAGGCTGCCACACCGCATAGGACTACCAGCTGGAATGGAGTATATGCAGAAAAGTGTGAAAATTGATGCAAGACTGTGCTGAAGCAGGGGAATTTTTAGCAAACAAATGCTGAGTGTAAAATTGCCCTACCGGGGAAATAGGGATTGCTGAACTGTGTAAAAGGTATTCCAAAGCCAATTGCTGAGTGTTGAGTCACCCTGCCGGGAGTGAAAAAAATATTCCACTGCAAAGAATGTTTTTTTTTCTGCAAGTAAAAAAGTCTGCCTATGTATCTTGGGAGTAAAACAGGCACCCAAAGTGTGAAGTGTGAATGCCATAATACCCAAAGATGAGACTGAAAATTACTGAACTCAAGCAGAAAACCAAATTCTGTTGCTGAAGCGGAGGGATTGCATATAGCAAGTAAATAGTGTAAAGCAAATGCCTTTGCTGAAGCCAGAAAATGGGCAGCTAGAAAGCACTGTATTTAAAGAAATAGAACCCTGGGAATTTAAAATGGCCACCCAGCTGAAGTCAAATACAGACTCTGTAAAAATAGGGAAGAAAATGTGTTCCTGGTGTAAAGAACCCCACCACACGGAGCACTGTCCCTTCAGGCCTTATTCAGACAATGAGAATAAATGCATGCACAGTAATGCTAATGCTATAAAACTTACCCAAGGGAAGAAAAAGTCTACAGAGAGGCCTGTGAGAGCTACGACCTTTACAAGCAAAATATGCCCACCTGTAGGACTACCACCATTTGGGGTTCTAGCAAATACAGTGACAACAGCTGCAATAGTGCCTCCTGACGTCAGGAAGAAAAATATACCCGATGGCCCCAAAATGGAGGACAAAATACAACGTTCCTGTAATGAACCCTACCCCACGGAAGAGTGGCCCTTCCAGTAAGATGAGGAGGAAGACATCTCTTATGGGGAACCCAAACCGAGTCACACCCACAAAACACCCCAAGAATGGTGGGGGTGCCTGAACTCGGTACGAACCGAAAAGACCGCCCCCTATGATGACGAATATGATCGGCAGGAGAAAGACCGGGAGCAGTGGATCACCGAATATTTCCGGCAGCTATTACAGTTGCAAGAAAAGCCAGGTGGATCCAGTGACGCTGCTAAAATTTCAAATGAAGATGGAGACCCCAGTATCCCTGAGGGGACGGTGTCATCCAAAACAAAAAGGCGGAAAAAGAAAAGCGGTTCTTCACTTACCGTGGAAGGAACAGACACATCTGCAGATCTTGCGGAGGAAAAGGGGGTCCGAAATGCCCTGCAGCCTAGAGAAAATGGAGAAGTTGTCCCGCGGATGACCGAATATCCAGAGGGCCCAAGGCAGAAGTCTTGTACCCCAAAGAAGTGTCTGTCCGGTGCTAATAGTGAAAAAACCTCAACCAACCATCCCAGGAAAGCGGAGCCGGAACCGGTGAGTGACGATCCCTTGACCAGCTCTGGGGATGCCCTGAAGGTTGCCAGGCGTGACTGTGAGCGGCTACGGGAAAATAACGTGAAGCTACAGAAAGATTTGCTCACAATGTACTCTTTGGCCAGGACAGAATTGGACGATCTCAAGACTGAGCTAGATACTGCAAACTCTACTATTACCGCCATGGATGAAAAGCAGAGCCAATCTGATAAAATGATGGCTAAGCTGAAGCGGAAGTATGAGGAGGCACTGAAGCAGATGAGTCTTCCAGCAAGAGATGCACACTCTTCGCATAGAGCTGAATGCCTCACAACAGGAGGTCAACAGTGTCCGGACAGAGGTAGACGTATCTCAGAAGGAGGTTTATACACTCCGCAGAGCACTGGATGCCTCACATCATGAGATCAACAGCTGCCGCACAGAACTGGAAGTCTCCAGAAAGGAACTTCACAATCTCACTGAGGAGCTGGACATTTCAAAGAAAACTATCCTACATCTTAACTTAGATCTCAAAGTCTCACAGAAGGAGTTTCAGAACCTAAACCTGGAGATGGAAGTCTCACGCCAGGAGACAGCCCGCCTCCAAGCAGATGTGCAAAAATGGAAGGTGGACTGCAAGGAGGCCCTGAATAGTACAGAGACTGAAAAAAGAGAAAATTTAAGATTAAAAAAGGAAAATTCTGAGTTGACAGAACACGTCAAGGGAAAGAATGAAGAGCTGCAGGCTCTTAAAGAAATAAATAAACTTTTGGAAGATGAAAAGTTTGAAGCAGAGCACCGACTGCAGAACCAACTGCAAGGTCTGCGTACGCACCTCCAGTATGCTGAGGAGAAGCAGCAAACGCTGCAGGAAGAAAAGCTGCAGGCTGCTAAAGAGGTACAAGCGCTGCAGGAACGTCTGAATATCCAGTACGTCCCCACAGAGCAGTATGAGGAGCTAAAGGCCACGTTGCATGTCTTCAGAGCATGATTGGAGGCGGAGCTTCGATACCAGGTGACTCTGTATGAGAGGGAGCGTGAGAAGGCTCAGAAACTGGAGCAAGAGCTGGAGAGACAGAGAGACTGTTCCATTCCCTTGGGTCAGTACACCAAGGAGAAAACAGACGCAGCGGCAACCTTGACGACAAAAATTACAGAGCTCCAGAATATGAAGGAGACACTAATACAGACTCAGAGAAAGCAAAGTGGCAGATAAATTCTCTGAGAAGAGACTTGCAAGACGCACTTAAACAGATTGAGACTCTGCAGACCAGTAACTTACAGATTCCTCCAATACGGAAAAAGGTATTGGCTCTGCCCAAGCACCGGTATCCCACAGTAACTAATGCCCGTGAGGACAAGGGTACAGTGAGAGTTGGGGACTCCACGCACCGTCAAAACAAGATTACGAAGTTTGAGCCACCTAAGAAAGCACTAGCCTAACCTACAGCTGCCCAACAGGCAACAAACAGAGGTAGCAGTGCAGAATCAAAGCCAGAAGAATCCTTAGCTGAGGAAGCTGAAAAGATAGGATGTTCTCTGGAAAGGGAGGTGGAGGTGCAACTCAGTCCCAAAGAAGCTGAACTGGCGACTCCATTGTGTGGAGGAGGTGCAGAAAGACCGCTTCAAGAGCGGAAAACTCTAAGGGCTAGTCCTAACTGCTCTACAACTGTTGCCATACAGTTTGTCTACAAAAAGAGGAGTGCCCGACGCAACCGAAATCTCATGACCGCGCACTCGGTAAAAAGACTTTACTTGGAAAAAGTCCTCCTCGAGCGGCTGAGGAGTGCTGATCTCAAGCACCTTTGGGAGGAGACAAAAATAAACTGGAGAAAGGGCTCCAATCCCAGCGGGACAGAGGGTTCTCTTCCTCCATCCACTCTCATTCAAGTCACAGAAAGATCTCGAATGAGAGTGGAAGGAGGGGCTTTGGCCGTGGTAAGCCCGAGCTTCCCACAAACAGGGGAGGTATGTAACAGGGGACTTATCCCTGTTCACAAATGTGCCTCTAATCCAGCAGTGTGGTGGTTAACTGCTGGTAGGCTATTAACTAACACCACCTGGCTGATTGCAGGTGGTAGAAAAATCCTGCCTTTGAGACAGGAAGTGAGACTCCTTAGCTCACACCTGAGCTGAACTAGGAGACAGAGCAGAGATTCCTTAGTCCACAACTGGGCTGAACCAAGGAAGGACAGAAGTCTTGAGCGACAAGCTGACCACAAGACAATGGGGACAAGATTCTAAACTTGGAGCCTGACATTTCCTGTGCACACAAGGGTGCGGTTCCAAGAGAGCAGAGAAGCTTCCCCTACAGCAGCCCAGCTAACAGATAAGACTTTTCGTATAAGACTATTATCTATGTCTATGTGTATTGATAAATGTCTCCATGATTTGGGGCTGGTGAATAGCTTAGCTAACCAACCCAGTCAGAAAAGGCTGAGCTACATGTGTAGATAGTCTCCAAAGCAGAGATAGGTTTTTTTTTTTTTTAGCTTATTCTCTTACGTTGATTTTTGCTGTGTTTAAAGCGACAGACACAATAAAGCCTTGTTTTAATTTCACCGTAAAACAGTCTCCATTATGTACGTCTGCACGTCCTCCTACATATCTATACATATATATTTAGGCACTGTACCGTGTATAAGTTTCACTGGATGTGCACTGAGCTCTGTCTGTGTTTCATGTTCTGTCTCTGGTTTTAAATATATATTGCCATGCTCAGTAGCACTCCTCTGTGACACTTATATGCTTATATATATGTTGTGGTTATTTTGGGGGTTCAATATGAGCTTGTAGGTGTCCTGTATGTTTTACAATTCTTGTTCAGCTGATTGTAGGGTGGCTACCTCCTACCTAATTGAAGCTCACCCCCTCCCACATTTAAATGGTTAAAAGCTCACTCCATAGCATCTCCCACTCTCAGGGGAACTTGCTTGCTTGCAGTATGATTGTGACAAATCTAATACAGAGTGCTTTTCCTGGTAATGTGCAGGTTAATAAAAGCTTCAATCAGACTTAGAACTATGCAACTAATTTTGACAGATTTATTATAAATCATTCTTCCTGGTAATGCACGGGTTATTAAGAATTTATGAAAAAACAAACAAAAGATTCCTCCTTGAATGCACTCAGATTGGCTGGTAGGGTGATATGGTTGATATAATTAAAAACCTTTTAATCACATATGAAAAGTTAAAACATGTTTGTATAGAGGGGCATGGTGTAAACAGTCCAGGACCAGCCCCTGTTGGCAAACCAAAAAAGTCTTCCTCAATTACAGGAAGATAGTAACAAAACTCCACCTTAATGTGGGCTTACTCGCTTAGAAAATCCCCTATGTATAACTCCAGACTGGGAGACCCATCCCGCCTATGGAAATCCTATTATCAATAAATCAATAGACCTGGGCAGATACAGACTATTGATGCTAAATCTGAAGGGGTGATTAACTAAAAGCCGACTGGTCAGATAGTAAAGATCTGTGTGATGTCACTAAACCACATTAAGGCGCATGCGCGAGGGCAGAGAGAATGGACGCGTGACCCCATTGCTCTGTGCCCCGCTCGTAAACTAATGCAATAAAACAACCTTTACTGTCAGCAAAAAATCGGGAATTTAACTCCTAAGACCCTGCCAAACTACCGGGATGGCGAAGAGACAATCCAAAACCCCGAAATCAAAGGGGCTCCCGCAATACTTCCCCAACACGAGAAACAGCGCGGCTGAGGCAGAAATGGCGCCGAGTTCGAATCAGGGCTCTGATTCAGAACGGGAAGGAGAGAGGGAGGACAGAGACAATCCGGAATATCAACCAGTGCGGCTCGGCGATTTTAATCGCCTTTACACAGACCTCAAAAATCTCCTCCAGGCGCAAATAAAAGAGATGGGGAGGGAGATCGGGAGTCTGGGGGAGCGCACGGGACATGTGGAGACCCAGTTAGACATAACCTCTCTGACCTGAAGGAGAAGCAAGAGGATGCCGAAAACCGCGAGCGGCGGAACAATATAAGGATTCGGGGGGTACCTGAAGATGTAGGGGAGTGTGAGGATTTCGTCCTGAGGTGGCTGGGCGAGCTGCTGCCGGATATCCCCAAAGAGAGACTAGAAATGGACCGTTGCCACAGGGCCCTGAGAACGAGACCTGTGCAGTCTGTGCAGCCGCGTGACATCATAGCGCGGCTGCATTATTATAAGACCAGGG
>WSYH01016827.1:0-12656 GCA_036426205.1 Ascaphus truei
AAAGTATCCGATCACTCCTCCTTCTCCCAAAGTATCCGATCCCTCCTCCTCCTCCCAAAGTATCCAATCCCTCCTCCTCCTCTCAAAGTATCCGATCACTCCTCCTCCTCCCAAAGTATCCAATCACTTCTTCTCCCAAAGTATCTGTCTGGTGGGGGAGGGATGCGTGTTTCTACGTGCTCGTACAGCAATTATTCACCAAGCATTCAATAGCCAGATCATGGCTACGCCCCACATCACAGGCATCCTACACCATTGTGGCCAAGCACTGCCATCTACTGCAACTTATCCCCTCACCGCGTTGTCCCCTGTAAACCCTCCAACCAAACCCACTTAGATTGTCGCTCTCCGGGGCCGGGATTTTTCCGGTTTATTTTGTTTGTTGCACTTATGAATATAAGGGCCTGTATTGTCCTCCTTGTAAAACCGTTTGTTTTGGGTACCGTCTTTGTTTGTGGCTTTTCGGGAGTGATTGTGTTGATATGAAAGGTATACAGAGTACATTTATTATTTAGGTATCGTATATCTAATGTTGACGTATTTAGATTTGTGGTTACAAACATTGAGAGAATTGTGCGCACTATTAACACTTTGTACTTGGCCCCAATCATTAGGGTTTTCTAAACTTTTTTTTTACATTGGATTTGAAAGCAGGGTGTCTCGGAGCTGAACCCATCAATTTCAGCTCCGGGGGGGGGGGGGCTGTTCCGGAGATAGGTACTTCGGTAGGGACGTGCTGGCTGCCGTCCTGCTCGCTTGAGGGTTCACGTTATGATGGAGTTTACCATAGCTCCCGGAACCCTGGGGCAATAGAAGCGTGATGTCATCGTTCGGCTTCTATGCGGCCCATGTGATGCGGGAGCTTTACACTAGCAAGGTCAGCGGAGACGCGGGGAGCACGGGGTCCTCAGAGATGAAATAATGGGTTCAGCTCGGAGAAAGTCTACTTCAAACCGTTTAAGAACTGCAAACATTTAAATGGCTTTCAAATGCTCCTTATGTGGTTGGCCAAAAAACTGCCATTAATGGCAATTTCCATTCCATTGCACTTCTGAACTTATTTAGATAAGGCTTTAGTATCATTTTATAGCAAACACTGGACTAGTGTGGAGCCCATACAGTATTATTATTAAATTCAGCAATTTGTGCAATACATTCATTTAGAACCTCCTGTATGGGTAGAAGGACTCATTATAAAAACTCAGACAGTGCCTGGTCATTCTCTCCAGCACAGCAGCTTTAAAATGTTCTCCCGATCATGCAGTGCATGGGACACGCACCCTTCAGGGGGAAAAACTGCAAATGCTCCGAGCTGTGGTTCCAAGCAAATTACCTGAAATAGCAAAAAACACATTAAGCTACCGGGAGGTAAAATGTTCTCTCTGGCAAAGTCCCCTCAGATCTGCAAATGTCTCAGGGGGCGGGTGGAGATTGCCGGTACATTCACACGTGCATACAGTATGTATAACATAATTATTGATGGATCAAGATGAGGTGTTGATCTTAGTTCTTCTTAACCCTTCAGTGCTTGTAGTGTTAGACGATGCTGCTAAGAAGGGGGAGGGGGATATATCAATATAAATCAATGTTTGTTTGATACCCACTGCACCAATTTTTATACATCACTTAATTTCCCCCCAATTCTCATACTAAACACTCCACCAAATGATGTTTGAGCCTCTTTCCCCCCACCTTAAGTGAGATTGAGGTGGGTAGTGGGTCTGAACTATCAGTGTGGTGCTATACCTGTTGGCAACAGAGAGGGGGATGAGCTTCCGCCACGGGAAACCTGGGGTATGTACTTACACTCGGTGCAGCGCCTCCACTGATGAGGGATTCAACGGCGTGAGAGTGTGCCCCTCACCAGAACAACCATACAGTACATACACACCGTGTGAATAAACAGTATGACTGAGCATAACCTGTAACTCCAATATAAACCTCTTTGCTAACATCAAAACAATATATCAATAACAGTGCATCCACTTGAATGATACCAGCCCCCCCACCACATGTCCATTCATCACATTCCCCGCTCTCTTGAGTGTCCCCAACAATAAAGACCAGTGTGAGTGTGAGGGATAGCGCTTCCCTGTGTTGGGGGCCCGGTGGTGCACTTAATATATACGACCTCCTGACCAGGTCTGGTCAGAAAATCCGTGGAACTCAGCAGCACCGCCCAGTGATCCCACGGCGTGATGCACTTGCTCTCTGCAGGAAGGATGCACACGCGATCCACAGGAAAGGAATCTCCAGCCGGAATGCTCCTTGAACACAGTCTCTGAACATTGAGGTACAACAAGTCAGAGCCGTCAGACAGCATCCCTATGCTGCTCTAAATATTGTGAAGGAGTCCCTGTCCTAAGGCCCACCCTAGATCATTACAGCTTCCTTGGGTGTCATGAGGGGACTAAAAAACTGGGACCTTGGGGTTATAACCTCTAACCTAGTCCTGCATGCAGGAAAACTCTCCCTGTAACTTCTGTTTGATTCCCAGACTTGGCAGCCTCAACCCCACGTGCAACGGCACTGGGATATACACACATGAACACAGCTCCTAAACTCACTTATCCTAACGCGCCTGCAAGCCGACACACAGATCTCCGTCAGCCGGCAGACAGTTAAACACGCTGCACACCACACTGCACGCAGTAAGGCAGAGTCAATGAAACACTCAACACAGCAACCTGGAACACTAACACTAACAGCTCGCACTGAAATTCTGGAACGCGTTACAGCAATTGTGCAACTAGCACAGGCCTTGGGTCAGGCCTCACAGCACTGCCAGCCGTGATCCTGGACAAGACAGCACACCAAGACACGCACTAAGCGGCAGCGTCACTATCGGGGCCGTCCTCCACACTTACCCCTAACCTGGTGGGAGTTGGGGCCTTACTGGGATGTGGGGACTTACTCGATGCGGAGCTGCACAATGCTCTCTTGGCACCCTTCCTTCCTCAAGCTCCCAGCTCCAACTGCCAACGTGCTCAAGCCCCCAACAATGTATCCCAATTTGCCTAGCATGGCCCTTCCTAAGCCCTATTGGCGCCCTGGGTCACATGGGGCTAAAGCAGACTAATGCGATCGTAGTCCCTGCTCAGAAGCCTTCCTGATAGGTAGGGTTCGCGGGCTTTCTTACCCTTCCAATGCGCGTGTGCCAATGTTCACGGGCTTTCTCTCTTTCCCTGAGTGTCCCCTATGCTCGCGCGAGCATCCCTAGCCTGGGGCTTTCCCTTTTTCCCTGCCGCTAGCGTTCCATGCGCATGCGAAGAGACAGTCTCAATGGCTGCGCCCTGCTCTGCGGCCGCCCGGCGACCTTAGAGAACGCGATCGAGGCCTTAGCAACGGCCCCGATCGCGTCCCCTGGCAACCGGCGAAGGCAGGGGAGAAGCGACGCTGCTCCTGCTCCAGCCCACCACCCTGGAAGCGCCGTCGGGTCTTCGGCCACCCGCGATCGAGCTGCCCAAGGGGAGGGGGGTTCTCAAGAGCTGCGGGAGCTCCAGGGCTACACTCTCCCCCTGGTGGAAAATCCAACGTCTCGCGTGGAGAACGCCAGACCCTGAAATAAGGTTTATTACAATTCAATGCATGGACAGAAACCATACAAACGTGCGAATTTACCCTAGGTTTACATTGCACTTCACACCAGAGAACCGAAGCGTGCTGAGACCCATTTGTGGGGAGCCCCTAATTGAACATGTGGGGACATCACTTTTGCGTACGTGGAGCCTCCCCTAGGAAATTTCTTGGAGAGCACACTCTAAAGCGACATTTACTGGCTCTCGTACTCCTCCCCCTGGTGGAAGGAGTAGCACAGTGTTTGAAGCAGACCCTTACCCGGTCATCCGGCAGGGATGCGGCAGCAGGAGGCCCAGGATCTTTTCCTGCGGTCCAGACTTGGCGAATGGCACACTCCTTTTTGGGCTTTTAAAGGAGGCCAGTCTCCTGGATTTCCCTTTACCCAGTCCTTGTCACTACGGCTTGCGAGGCTTTCACTGAAAAGCGAGCACGGACAATGTCTCTGTTCACTGACAGGGGGAAAGAGTAGACACCTTACCCGGCGGTCGATTCACGGGGGGGGGGGGCCAAACAGGTCCTCGGGGACGCTGGTCAGTTACCCGCCTCGGATGTCTTGGGACTGCCCCCCGGCAATTCTGGGGCGTCCACTTACGCGCTGAAAAACTCGGGAGCGTGGGATCCCAGTCCTGGGACGGGTACCATTGTTGTCGGATGCGCACGTGGCACATACTCCGTTCAGAAGCCGCAAAAAAACTATGGCCTTCGTCATGGCCAGCTCCATCGGAGATTGTGGGGAGTTAGGGTGTTCCTCCAATCCAAGGGCTTGGGACGGACTCTCCCAAGGAGGACACCTCCGACAGGACGCGATGTTAGAGGGAGCCACCGGGTGGTAACCGACCTTAAGGAGCCCTGTTGCCCGCGGTCACCTGGAGGCTACCACCGACACCCCTGGGGCAGCGACTCACCCTCAATCGTCGTTTGGTATGGTCCCATTATGGGACCGATGGTACCTCGGTAGTAGGTCGGACTGACCATTGTAGGGCGCACGGGCCCCACAGAGGGTCCGCAACATCGGGATACACCTCCTCTAGGGCACACGGCCACAGAGGCTTGCATTCGCCAAGTAGGGGGTTCATTGCTGTCATAAAGTGGTTTCCGCCGGAGGCGCATCACCACAAGTGATGGCGCTGGATTCCACTAGAAGGTGGGGGATATACGATGACCCTGTGATTCCTCTGTATAATCGCTGAGGGGTCGCCGGTAGGCGCCATCGCCACGAGGGACTTCAAAACATCGTTCCTCCCGCTCAGGAACCGGATCTGAATGTGCACTCGGGCCCAAGGGCCCTCCACAGACCGGTTGTTCACAGGGTAGGGAATCCCTAAGTAATTTCTCCCTGAAGACAGACTTAACTTCGCACAAATCAGAGTGATATAGAGGTCAGCTACTCCTCCCCTAGACAGTATGTCTCACACGTTTGGTTGTGAAAGTTCACAGTTGCTTGCTCCCCCATGGTGACTCTGAGGAGGGGAGGGCACTTTCTACATACAAGGGAGTGGTTCTGGCTCTGTGCTTGAGCACTCACAGTGCAGAGGCGGGGTTCAGGTTTCGCGCCCCCAACCCGGACAATACTCTGCACAACAATTTCTGCACAAGTCCTGGTAATTCCCGACTTGGCGGGAAAAGCCGCCCATCTTAGGTGTGACCTTGCTAGAGAGAGACTCCTTTTATCACAGTCGCTGCAATTACACTAGGGCTCTCTTCGGTATAGATAGGGGGGTAGCTTCGGTTTTTGGTTTTCCCGCCCCATCCGGGACAGTTTTCCTTCAACACAATCTAGTTGCAGGCTTGCAGCCAGCAGCACGTTGGTTCTCCGGCATTGGCGGGAGACGCCATTTGGGCTGGGTCGGCCGTGTTAAACTAGGGGTACCCTCAGCCGGGCCCCGGCATACCACAGGGCGGACGGTTGCTCTGCAGGGCATTCAATCGCGGTGGGGCTGGCCACAAAAAGTATCATTTTCAATGTAGGGCCGTGGATCGTGTATTTTTAAGAAACATGCGGCGGGCCACACTGGAATGTCACGCAATAGGGTGAACCTCAACCGCGGGCATAGTTCGGGGAAGGCCTCCACTACCACTACATGGCCAGGTCCATAATGCCTCAAAAGCCCAGCAAGGACCTAGGTTCGGACTTACAAACATGGCGACAAAAGAGGAATGGGACAATTTGGGGAAAAAAATGGAAGGAACAGAGCACCCCAGGTCTGGCTCTTCAGCAGCGCCTCAAAGTGTAGCCCTCTTTCCCCCCCCTTAAGTGAGATTGATGGTGGGTAGGTGTCTGACTACTTATCAAGGGTGGTGCTTATACCTGTTTGGCAACCAGGAGAGCTGAGGCTTCCGCCAAGGGAAACCGGGGGGTATGTACTTACACTCGGTGCAGGCCTCACTGATGAGGGATCTCAACGGAGTGAAGTGTGCCCTCACCAGAACAACATACAGTAAATACACACCGTGTGAAATAAACAGTTATTAATGAGCATAAACGTAACTCCAATAACCACCTCTTGCATAACATCAAAACAATAATCAAATAACAGTGCATCATTGAATGATACCATTCCCCCCACCCACATGCCTCATTCACATTCCCCGGGCAAGTCTCTGAGTGTCCCCAACAAAAAAAGACCAGTGTGGAGGTGAGGGATTTAGCGCTTCCCTGTGTTGGGGCACGGTGGTGCACTGAATATATACTTAACTCCCTGACAGTCCTGGTCAGAAAAATCCTTGGAACTCAGCAGAACCGCACATGGACCCACCGGCGTGCTGCACTGCTCTCTGCAGAATGGATGCACACGCTGCATCCCACAGGAAAGGAATCTCAGCCGGAATGCTCCTTTCCAACACAGTCTCTGAACACGCTGTCAGACAGTCAAGAGGCCGTCAGGACAGATCCCTCTTGCTGCTCTAAATATGTGAAGGAGTCCCTGTCTAAGGCCAACCCTATCTCATTACAGCTTCCTCTTGTGTCATAGGGGATAACTGGGCCGGGGTATCTCTACCCTAGGTCCCGGCATGCAGAATAAATCTCACTGTAACTTCTGTTTGATCCCAGACTCTGGCAGCTCCCCACGTGCAACTGGCACTGGTGATACCACACTGAACAACTAGCTCATAACTCACGTATCCCTAAACGCGCTGCAGCCGACACACAGCTCTCAGTCAGCCGGCAGGACATTAGACACACGCTGACACCACCACTGCACTCAGTACAGGCAGCGTCACATCAACAATCAACACAGCAACCTTGGAAAACTAACACTAAAAGCTACGCACTGCAAAACTTCTGGAACGCTTCAGCAACTTGCTGCACATAGCACGATGCCTTCTTGTAGGCCTCCAGCACTGCCAGCCTGATCTGACAAGGACAGCACACAGACACGACACTAAGGGCAGCGTCCCTATCTGGGCCGTCCCTCAACACTTACCTCACGACTGGTGGGGAGTTGGGGACCTTACTGGGATGGGGGGACCTTACTCGATGCAGGAGTGCACATTGCTCTCTGCACACCTTCTTCCCTCACAGCTCCCCAGCTCCAACTGACAACGTGCCTCAAGCCCAAACAATGTATCCACTGTTGCCTGCCTGGCCTCCTAAGCCTTTGAGCTCCCTGGTGTCCCATGGGGCCTACAAGACTCATGAGACTCGTATCCCTGCTCGAGCCTTCCCCTGATAGGATAGGGGTTCGCGGGCTTTTCCTTACCCTCACTGCGCGTGTGCAATCTTTCCCGGGCTTTCCTCTTCTCCTGAGATGTCCCTATGTCGCGCGCGAGCTATCCATAGCTCTGGGGCTTTCCATGCGCCTACGACGTCCACTGCGCATGCGAGGACAGTCTCAATGGCGGAGCCCTGCTCTGCGGGCCGCGGGGACCTAGAGACGCGATCGCGGCCTTAGCAAACGGGCCGATGCGTCCAAGGCAACGGAAGCAGGGCAGGGGAAGCCGCGCTGCTCCGTCCAGCCCCACCCTTGGAAGCAGCCGTCGGGTATTTCGGCACCCCGATACGAGCTTGCCAAGGGGAGGGGTCTCAAGGAGCGAGGGAGCTCCAGGCACATTGTTTTAGAATGATGTAAGTACCTGCTACGGTTCTCCCTTTACCCTTGCATGTAAGTCCTGTCGTGCAGGCATGCGGGGGGTTACGTCCCTCACGGCAGGGGTCCTACCTTTAGTCACATTAAGTTAAAAAGTTATATATGCATATTGGTCTAGCATCTCAGACTAGTGCTTTCACACACAGATAACACGCAAACAGATCATAGAAAGCGACATCCTAACAATTCCAAATTTGTCATATATTTAGTATCGGAAGGGGAACTAGTGCGTTGTGTAATCAAGGAGGGATAGCAGTGCCAGGCAGTAAGAATAAATATTACGATGTGGATAGGGTGCTGACGGACAGTGCCCCTGGTGGAAATAAAATAGTGTCAAACCGCACCATAATTCAGTTATACATGCAAAGAAAGGGGTAACAGCACTGTTAACGATTGAGGGGGACAGAGGGGCGAAGAGGTATGAGAGTGGTTGGGTCAGCATATTAGGTTCTCGATGAATTGCGCGACCCTCCCCAACCCCTCCCTCCGTAATGCAAAACACGTGTCTTGCTCAGTGCCGTTCGTCACACAAGTAAGAATTTTTTTGTATCTGAACCTTTAAAGTATGGGTAAGGGTGCTTATGATGATGAAGTGTCATTCTCACTGCACACAGTACAACGGATGAGCAACTCCGTAAAGTGCCAATCACAGCGTGCGTTACGCGAGATAGAAGCGGTTGAAAAGCACCACCGAACAACAGGCAGAAGAAAGCATATCATTTGATAAAGCACCTGGTGCGCGAAACGCCTGTAGGAGCACGGTCCGTAGTAAACAAGGTGCACGATAAAGCAGAAGCCAAACAACAGCATACAAACAAAACCCGTCACGAGCAGATAAACAGAACCAAAACGCAGGATCACAGAACCCACGAGCAGAGATACAACAGTACCCCAACAAGCAGCATCCACACGAACCACAAGAGCAGATAAACAGAACACCACAATACCAAACACGATAGAAAACACCAAACAAGAAGCCACAAACCACACAAGCATTAAACAGAACCAACAACCGCAGATACTACAGAACCGAACACAACAGATAAACAACACAAAACAAGCCGATACACAGAACCCACAAGCTGTATACAGAACCAACAACGACCAAGTCAGACCGGCGATACACAGTACCACACGGCAGACAGATACAAACAACAGTAACGGAACACACGGGCATATACACACTACCGGACACGGCAGATACACATACCACACGGCGAACCACGCAGATTAAGTACCACCAGGACTACCCACAGCTACGCACACGGGCAGATATAGACTAAACCAAACAAGCAGATACCCCGAATCAACCGGTTGCAGTACACATTACCAAAAGGGCAGATACAACAGTACCACATCCAGAGCCACGACATTAAACGAACCAAAACAGATCAGATACACAGAATCACACAAGTCAGAACAATATCAACCCTCGGCAGATAAAGTACAACACGGCAGATACACAGTACCACGCATCACAGTGGAAAACCAAAACAGATAGACGCACACGGGGCATACACAGTCCAACAAGGTAGACCAAAAACCAACGTGATATACACAGTAACACGTACAAACACACGGCATATACACGTACCACACAGAGGAGAGTCAGTCAGATACAACGAGATACCATCGTTACCTGACACGTGCAGATACACTCGCAAGACGGGCAATCCCGTACACACGGGATTGACAAACGAACCACGACGGGCAGATACACCGTACCACACGGGGCGATACACAGTACCGTCACCCGGGCAGTAAAACTACCGACAGATAGATACACTACCACACGGCGTACGTAACTAGTATAGACAGAACACAAGCACGGCAGATACATCAGACCGACACGGTGCCAGATACATACCAACAGGAAATACACCAAGTCACAGGGCAGACAACACGACCACACGGGCGATACACACATACCACACGCGGGCAGATACACAAGTAGCCACACGGGCAGATACACAGTACCTACACGGGCAGAACACAGTCACGCAGAACACGCCCACGGAAAGACCAGGAGATACACGATCCCCGGGCGGATACACAGTAAGAGACCCAACGGGCGAATACACGTACCGACACGGGAGTAGCATCAGATCTACTACAACGGACCAACTTTCATTACCACACGGGGCATACACAGAACAAGGGCTACACAGTACATGGTCAGATCACGCCACCATACACATACACACGTCATGACAACAAACCCAGGGCCGGACCAACAAGAACCACATGTAATGATTTGCAGGAAAAGTCCTTATTAACATCCTCAGTATTCAGCACTCGGAGCTAATGTCTCCCCCTATTCAACCTATGTCCCTATAAACAGTACACAAAAGACTAGTTCACAATTACCACCAAATAAGGGCAGTTCATCGCCTTATCATCCACATACAGAAGTCATGACACTATAACGAACGCAGACTAACAGAATCAAACATTTACTCTCTTATAGAGGAATAGTAATTTCTGTATTTAGATTAGAGCTACCAAGATATCCATCGACATAAGTCCTGGTCTTGTGTGTTCAACGAAGTATCCTAATAAAGCATCTTATCTAGTTCTATACAATATGACTTTATAGCTTTAAAAACATATAGACAAAGCTTGTGACAATTTTCCTTAGAAGTAAGTTTAGATAGCATACTAGTGAAAATTGAAAAAAAATAGCTGTGTGAAATATGTGCATTAAAAATAAAAAAAAGTCCGGAATAAGACATTGGTATAAGTGCATAGCGCTCTATACAACCATTTTAACAAAGTTCACATCCCCTTCTCTTCTGAAAGGCTGTGGAACCCCTTTTTGAGCCCTGCCTCGTCATCTAGCGTGCACCATTGTATCTAGTTGATTGATGCCTGGTCACATTATCTTCCCCATAGAACTTTGCATCTTTGGTCCTCGTTCGGCGCACGTGACAGCACTTTAGTGAACCCACCCAGCGCCCGAGCCGAATCTTCGCCGCGCACATCACAGAGGAGATCGGATCAATGTCAACTACTATTACTTTATCATTGTGGGGTTGTATTGCAATCACATATAAAGGGATTTTTTTTTAAACGGCAGCTGGACGCTCTTTAAAATTTTGCCACGCCCCCTAGTTTATTTATTTTTAATTAACTTTTAACTTAGCTTCACCGTGTAACTGCTCATTCGTCTGTCCTCACCCCTGCCCAGCCAGGATCATCATTCTCGTACCTCATTTTTATTTTTATATATTAAATGGAACACATTATATTTTTTTGAAAATTGTGAACGTATAACCTTTGTTGGCCGATTTAAAAAAGAAGGAATTGAACTACAATCACTTACTCGCGTTTTAATAAAAAAAAACTGCAAAATTGGGAAATTCTATACACTATCGCAACACAAATGGCAAAGGTAATTCCTGAATAAATATCCTTTCTACAAACAAACAATACATAATACTGTTTGCTATGTATGTGTTTTCTTACATACTAAAGTTTAGAGATGTAGACTTGTAAAAATGTAGCTAAGTTGTGAAACCAATTAATTTGTCCTTATTTTTTCATAAAAAAAAAAAATCAATCAATTAAAGAAAAAATCTGGTTAATGTTAAACGTTCGTAAGAAAACTTGCCACACACTTAACAGCCTTAGATTGCCAATGTCACCGTGACGGGTTATTTATTTAGTACAGCCATTTTTCAACTAATTGTGGCAACACACTTGCAAAATTTTCTAGTCCAAAATATTACCATTCAATACACTTTCACAATCACTTGAGAGAGTTTTTCACACAAAAAAGATGTGCAAGCGATTGAAGAACCCTTTGCATTTCTTTTTCTACACTACTTAATTAAACATAACGGCTGTCTACAAGTCACAAACTATACGTATTTGGCTCTCTCCTGCATAAAGCTCATCAATAGGCAACGGATAAGTATAGAGCACATTGGGGAACTGTACATGATGATATCGCAGCCTTGTTCCGGCTCGTTAACTCCCAGTTGCAGAGTTTCAAGATCATGGGCCCAAGTTAACAAAGATCCGATCACTCCTTCCTCCTCCCAAAGTATCCGAATCCCTCCTTCCTCTCCCAAAGTATCCTATCACCCCCCCCTCACAAAGTATCCGATACACGCCCTTCTCCCCCAAAGTATCGATCACTCCTCCGTCTCTTTTCCACTCGCCGAAAGTATCCGAAATCACATCCTTCTCCTCACAAAGTATCCGATCCCTCCTTCCCTCGAAAAGTATCCTTCAACGTCCGGCTCCCTCCTTCTCCCAAAGGTATGTCAGATCACTTCTCCTTGCTTTTCCCAAGTATCCGATCCCTCCTCCTTCTCCCAAAGTATCCGATCACTCCCCTTCTTTTCCCAAAGTATCCGATCCCCCTTTCTTTCCAGTATCTCCTACTTTTCCCAAAGTAGATCCGATCACGCTCCATTCCTCCCCAAGTATCCGATCACTCCTCCTTCTTTCCCAAAGTATCCTCTCCCTTTCCCAATCCTCACTCACTTTTCCCCCCAAAGTATCCATCCCTCCTACTTCTCCAAAGTCTTCGATCACTCCTCCTCCTCTCAAGTATCCGATCCCTCCTTCTCCCAAAGTATCCATCCCGCCTCCTTCCAAATATCCGACACTCCTCCTTCTCCCAAAGTATCCGATCCCTCCTCCTCCTCCCCAAATGATCCAATCCCTCCCTCCTCCTCCAAAGTAAATCCGATCACTCACTCCTCTCCCAAATATCCCAAGCTCTACTTCTTCTCTCCCAAAGTATCCGATTCTCTTACCTCCTCCAAAGTATCCGATTCCTCCCTCTCTCAAAGTATCCTCACTCCTCCTCCTTCTCTCAAGTATCCCGATCCATCTCCTCCTTCTTCTCCCAAAGTATCTGTGACTCCTTCCTATCTCAAAGTATCCAATCCCTCCTCCTTCTCCCCAAATGTATACGATCCCTCGCCCTCTCAAAGTATCTGATCTACTCCCCTCCTCCTCCCAAAGTATCCAATCCAC
>WSYH01016828.1:0-12656 GCA_036426205.1 Ascaphus truei
GCCCCGACGGTCATTGCAAGTCTCCTCTGTGTGGTGTTCTTTTTGGAGAGTGCTAATATCTTTGAAGTACTGACACAGTGACCCCCAGCAACACCATAGCTGCGCTGCTGTCGGGGATATTCTAGACAGCAGCACTTTAAGGGTCACTACTGGTGCTTAACCTCAGCTCACCCTCTGCTATGGGATTATGAATACTTACTATCCAGCCACAGTGCCTCCCTCACATAAGTCTCTATAACCTCAACCTGCTTACAGTCTTTACACAGCCCTAGAGGTTAGTGCAGGGCACCTACCCTGCAGTATATACATAGAAGGTTACCTTAGGTCAGTTTGACACTTGGCCAGAGACACCCATATATATAGAGTGGTTAATTAGCTGACTGCACTCACGACTGCAGAGAATCATACTACACTCGTTCCCAGCGTCTACCAGCATATATATACATATCATACTTACCACCTTAATAAAGGAAGTACGCAGACTATGCCAGTGTGTGATATGTTACTTCAGTACCTCTATTAGCACACCCAGGAACCCACACCTATCACAAAGGTCCACATCAGGATCTATGTGCCATTTTGTTACCAGTGTTCCAATATAGTTATATCTGGTATATAAGATATTATCTGATCCGGAGCCAACACGGCTACTATTATTCAGGATCAACCTACCTCCAGCACGTTGTTCCAACATCCACTATTTTAATATATGCTACTAATAAAGTTTATGTTTTAAATCACTCATCTACCATCAGAGCGTGAACCTGAGTGCTATACAGGGTTCTCTCTCTATTCCTTCACTACTGTATGTACACCCTAAGCACCGTTCATCACCCTATCCTATTAGTGTGGCTGCAGCAGGGGCCCCCTACTATTCTAACTATATCCAACCAGAGTCAGATAGTGGAGAGGGTTTGGGGAAGGTACAGGTGTGTAGATACAGAATGTACTGTGGGGCTGCTTCATACGGAGACCAATCCAAAAAATGAACAGTGTATATAGAATGATAGAAACGCTCACCACAGATAATACATAATGTGTATTGACAAGGGATACAATTTATTAAAATTATCAGCAAAAACACTATAATCAATGGGAATTGATGACCACTTCCTGTGGAAACAAATTATGTAAGTTAAGGAAACACTCTGAGACAGAAAGATATGAAAGTCTGTCACTGGTCTGGGAAAATTGAATAGTCCAATCCAATATCCAGAGGGTATATTTATATCATATATACACTCACACATACAGTATACATACAATTGACCACTGTAGTGAACGGCAGAAAATGAATAATTAGAGGTGTCATAATGCCAGGTCTTAAGGAGCAGTCCTTACCCGAAGTATGAATAAAAACCGGGACCTGGCTCTGTGACTATATAACTTCAATCCACGCCTCCAGAGCACACCAAAATGTTCACAGGGTTGGAATAAGGAAACGTGGTATCTTACCCAAATTTCTGGACCTCTAGTAGCTGGATACGGTCTGTACACCATTAAGTTCTTGAAGCAGGGACATTTAAGCTGTATGCGAATCACTCATTGGTAGGGATGTACCGAGTACCCGGTACCCGGTGTTACCCGGCACATTTCCAGCTACCCGGACATTACCCAGTACCGGCCACTGAGAAGTGGGCTCGGCCGGGTACTACCCAGCGTCGGGTAATGTCAGGGTAGCTGAAAATGTTATTACTTACACTTACCTTTCAGCCGGCGTGGGACAGCAGGATTCAATAGTGGAGGTGGAGCCGAGGAGGAGCGGGCGGGAATGGAGGTGGATCAGAGTTGGGGGTAGCGGAAGAGGTGCACTGCGGAGATGGGGTGAGCGGAAGAGGCCCGGAAGTCGCGAGGGAGCGAAGGTCATGTGGGAACTGAGGTGTCAGGAGGGAGCGGAGGTCAGACGGGAGGGAGCTGAGGTCGGCGGAGTGGAGTAGGAGTGGAGGTCAGGTGGGAGCTGAGGTCGGGCGGGAGCGGAAGAGATGCGGAGGTGGGGCGAGCGGAAGAGGAGCGGATGTCGTGACGGAGCGGAGGTCAGGTGAGAGGGAGCTGAGGTTGGCGGAGTAGGAGCAGAGGTCAGGCGGGAACTGAGGTGTCGGGAGGGAGCGGAGGTCAGGCGGGAACTGAAGTGTCGGGAGGGAGCGGAGGTCAGGCGGGAGGGAGTGGAGGTCAGGCGGGAGGGAGCTGAGGTCGGCGGAGTGGAGTAGGAGCGGAGGTCAGACGGGAGCCGAGGTCGGGCAGGAGCAGAAGAGGTGCAGAGGTCGTACGGAAGAGGAGCAGAGTTGCAGAGGTTGGGGCGGGCAGGAGCGGAATCTCACTGTTGGGGCGGCTGCTGAAGACACCTCTGATGCTGCCAGAGGACCGCTGCTGCTTGTCCTAGATGGCGCCGCCACCCTTCAGGTAAGTGTCAAGCCGGGTAGCCGGGTACACGGCCGGGTAGAACCATTGATTTTGGCCGGGTACCCTGTGACAGGGTGAAGTCTACCCCTATCAGTTATGCCTGGGAAACATATGTCTGAGTGCTTCATCCAGCACTCATAAGGGTTAACTCAGGTGGAAGTTAGGTAATCAGGAAGTAAGCTGACACCTGAGAGCCAGCAAGGTAGATAAGGATCTTGCTACTAGCAGTAGCTGGCTCTCAGACCAGAGCACACGGATAGATGTGCTGCTAGCCAGACGGATACAGCACACTACTTACTGCAACCAAAGTAAGAATTGTTCCTTTGTTTTTCTGACTGCTTAAAAGACACTTACGGTTTGGTTATGGTTTAGCCAGCCAGCCTGCTAGATAGGCCTGCTGTGTTAGTCAGTTTCTCCCATTGTGGAGCAGGATTTGCTTTGTTTAAAGGGACAGTGTACTCGCATGCTATGTTGCTGTGGAGAAATAAAGCCACTGAACGTTTTCATTTACCCTGAAACTACACATGTGGACTGTTCCCTGACCTCGGCTACAGGCCGTCCTGCCACATACCCGTTACCCGTTTTTTTTTTAAATCACTACCCGGTACAACACTACTCGTTGGTGATCACTACAGTGTAGCAAAGGCACTGGGAAAAGTGTAACGATCCTCCTCTGGGGTTGTTTGGGATTCCTTCTCTGTGGAGACCACGCAATGATGTCAGTGACGTCAATCCTACACGTGGTCACGCCCAGTGGCGAAACGCATAGGGCTCAAGCTCATCCAGCGACACTGTCGGGTAATTCACAGTATTTAAAAAATTTTTTTATACATACTGTATACATTTCAACCAGGTTCCATAGGCACGCATATGCATAAATTCAATGTCACGCATACCAATGTAGCCCTACGGTCGGTCACACTCTCCTTGTGAAATTCGCAGCGGTTCTGTTTTTTTCATCTGTGCGCACGCGAGTGCAAATAAGGAGATTTAATGGCCCATCGGGATTAACACAGTGGGGGGTCCCTGCATCTGATTGGGAACCGCACTGTGTGAATCGTACTGGGCTATACCTGTCTGTAAGAGACACCCACTAAGAGCGAGACTGAATCAGTCACTCTCCCTGTGTGCCTCTAACAGGCGATCGCAAGGCTTTTATTTTAATAACACCGTATTAAAGCAGGGGGTCTCTGGAGCTGAACCACATTAATTTCAGGTATGGGGACCCCCTGTTTCCTGAGATACAGGCCCTGTTATGGGGTGCCGTTATCTCTGCCATGTTTAAATTCTCCCATGTCCTGGCCTACGTGACTGGGGCATTTAAACAATGCAGGGAGATACCGGCACCCCATAACGGGGCCTGTAACTTGGGAAGCATAGCCTCTGAGAATTAAATTAATGCGGTTGAGCTCAGGAGACCCCCTACTTCAATACTGTTTTAAAGTAAAATAAAAACAGCTTAATTTCCTTAGCGGCTAGCCACTGCGGCAATGAAGGGGTTAAACCAGAGCACCTGGTTATTGGGGGTAGAAAGGGTCGGGTAAGGGGGTGGTTGCCCCAAGGTGAAGGTTGAGGGAGGGGTTAACCTTAGCGGTAGTAATCTCTATGGTAAGGAAAGGGTTAACCCCTCCCACTACCCACTTGAGGCCTAACCACCCACCCAAATTTTTTTTCTTGTGATGTCATCTTAAAGGGACGGAAGCATATCCTTCCTGATTGGCTGCCTTCTCTCCCTTTATGATGACGTCGACAATGGTTTTTTTTAGCCATTAGATGGTACTCCAACCAATCCGATTGGTGAGTATATCATGTCATTGCTTCCATTTTTTTTTAAGGACGTGACATCTTAAAGGGATGGAAGCCTATGCTACCTGATTGGCTGGCTTCCCTCTCTTTAAGATGATATCACATCCTTTAAAAAAATGGAAGCAATCACATGGTATCCCCACTAATCAGATTGGTTGGAGAAGGATTTGAAGGGTAAATCTCTGTAATGGTAGGAATCAGCTGGTCCGCATCTTATCGGCATTGATTTTGACCATGTGGAAGAAAGCAACCTCCTCTGGCGCTGAGGCAAGGATGTGGAGTGGATAGGAAATAGGATTCTTCTTTTAGACGATTACCTCAGGAGAAAAGAAAAAGACAAAACATGCAGGTGGCCTGCAATAGTGCATCACCCAGGGAAAAATAGGATTATAAATGAAAAGAGCAATTTATTACACAGTGTTAAAAATAAACATAAAATAAACAGTAAAAATACAATGCATTACATTAACATATGCAAGTGCCTCTGCACTAGACCAATTGATCTTTGAACTTGCTCCGCCTTGATAAAATTTGGAATCCTACTCACCAAAAGTGAATAGGACATGTGCAATGGTTTAAAGGTCTTTTCCGCCGGATCAACCGATCGCCATGGGGTGCTATATGTCTGCTGCTAAGGGAGGATCAACTTCTATGCTCCGTGGAAAATTGCTGCCGGGGAACGCACGATCAACTCCTCCGCTGACGTCACCACTGAATGTCCACTGCTACGGTGTCCCTGCGGTGCCAGAAAACTTTCCCTTGATTTTGACCAGTCCAATAAATATACTTACTTACCATACGTATGAGCTGATTGGTTCTACGACCAAACACACCCAATCTAGAGAGTATATGCGGTGGCCGGACAGCTCAGGGGAAAACTCCTCCCTGCTGAAGCATGTAAGCAATACGCGTGAAACGTACTTCGGACATTGATTACATCATCACGGCGAGTCTAAGAGACCAGCTATAACAGCTGTATGGCGATATATTACACTATTCATACACAGCTTCCATTACAATCTAAGCAGTACGACTACTAGCAACACTGACCGTTTCCTTTCTTCTGGACATAGTTCCCACTATGATGCAAAGGAGCATTTTGAGGTCACTATACTGCCATAACGACAAGGGTATTTATATGTACAGTACAGTATAGCCTATTACATGTCAAGGTGATTCTGATACCGATGGGTACAACATTCAGGTGGAAAGAGAGCTGATTAACATTATAAATGCCTATGTTTTTGGCAAACAACGACGACGTATTCAGGCACGTATCTTTATCTGGTAATAATTCCTCGCAGACCTTGTAGCAGTCCGTGATATCCTATGTTGCGGCAGCACCAGATCATGATGTCCATCAGGCATTAACCCTAAGCTTGCTGTTTCTATGATTGCAGGTAAGCTACCTGTCACATACGACACCCAGCTAGCACGCGACCTGCATTCAGGACAAGGGTTAATGCTGATGATCGAAGGCACTCCCACTTTTCACCTCCACAAGAGTCCGTCAAATTGACAATATCTCCCCTACAGGATCGAGGATTAATATACAGCTCACAAACTCCCCCACTCTTCACACCGCTGGAAAGGTCCCACAAATGAGTTATATCTCCCCTCAATGCATCCCAATATACCACCACCACAGATGGCACACAAGTGAGCACGTGACTTAGACATACAACCACAGTTAATACACACGGCTACTCTACCCACCCCACTTTTCTCCTCCGCAAGGAACCAGTGAGTTAATATTACTACTCAATTGCAAATTATAACTATCCACTACCACCACCTGGGGTATGCAAATAAGATGTCAAAATAATATTTGCCAGGGCCTCAGGTCCCTGTTTATTATAAGAAAAAACTATGCACTTTAACAAACCAAAATCATTTGTAGCAGAAATGTGTTCGAATCAAAATTATTCTGCCCAGAGCAAGCAATCAGTTCATTTAGAGACCAAAGCATTACTTATTTAATGTTTTAATATATATAAAAATACAGTGCTTAGATTACAGAAAAGGTATTAAAAAAAAAAAACATACAGTTACAATATAAGGCAAAACAGCTTTTTAAAATAAAAGTAGAAAACATAAACAGAAAATCCTATACTTTACCAAATGCTATGGATTTTCCCCAGAGAAGCCACCGGCTCAGAACAGGAGGTCTCACTTGCTTTGTTCCAAGCAGGCCTCTGGTGAGATCTGATTTTCAAAATCTTTGCCCAGTCTTAAATACATTCTTTCCTCATGGCACCAACATAAGCACACTCCTTGCCGAGAGGCTTTGATGCTCCTCTCCCCAGACCATGCCTATAGAACTTGATTAGAACAATTGACACCTTGAGTGGGCTATCCAGGATTGACCCCCGCCCCAAGTAAGCCCCTTTGAAGTTCAGAGTAGACCGAAGAAACAGTCCTGACCTGTTTCAAGCCCAGCATTTTGTATTTTGCTTAAACAAGTGTAGCTCATTAACCCCTCAAGCACTAAATGGATTACCTACATAATATCTCGTAATATCATGACACTACCAATTAAGCAACTGGACATAGCACATATGATCTTTTGGTAGTCACATCTATAAAGACTATTTAAGTAGGACTTGCCTCTCAACTTAGATATAAGCTGGTCTTCCTTCTTCAATGGGTATTAACCCTGTAAAGACGACCATCTGACATCAGCCGTCTCGATCATAGGGGGTCTTTTCACCTTTTTAGATATTTTACATACACTTTGTATATACAGTATAGCACCTGCGCCTAATGTTATAGAAATGAAACTTTTATCATTTTTTGACCATCTATTCTTGATACTCCAGTGTGTTAATATAAGGCTACTATTTAGGTAGCCCAAGGATATTCTAGTCCTTTATATATTTGAGACTATACTTGCGGCAATGAAAGAATTAATCAGTCCATTAATAAAGGCATTACACCCGGCTGATTAACCCTAAATCGCATTGGGAGTGAAGGGGTTAAATGTATGTGCATCACACTATGTTTTCCCCTACACCCTCTTTCTTGTCCCCATTTTGCAGTCCATAGCTGCAGTAATAGCAATTTATGCGAATTGGGCCAATTGTATTTCAGACACAAGGAGCAAGCTAGCACTCTAATTTTTGGAGTGCAGATAGCTAAGGATGTACTAAGCCCATACATGTTGTTTGGTGTCCCCAACACATACAGAAAGTGTGTGTGTGTGTGTGTGTGGAGAGAGAGAGAGGAGAGAGAGGAGGGAGAGGAGAGAGAGGAGAGAGAGGAGAGAGAGAGAGAGACCGTATTTTAGCTATGTTTTAAAAGGTACCGGCAGGAAGCTTTTCCTGTGCCCAGCAATGAATGTATTAACATGCATATATGTTAAGAGTAAATGAGCTGAGGGTCTTTTATCTACGAACTTCAAAGGGCCCCCTGCGAAGTGAATGCCTCCATGTCTATGAGAAATCCGAAGTTGAAAAGCCTCAGAGACCCTAGGTGTTAAGGCAGCCAGGAAATTGTGAAGTACCAGGAACCGGTCCAAAATATGGGCTGTTCACACATTGTGGCCAGATCCCAGACTTGCTGTCGCCAGGTTAGGGGGGTGGACCTGATATGCTAAAAAGCTCAGGTGTGAGGTTAGCACGTGCTCCGTGCAAACCAGGAAGCCACTTCTGCCCATGCTATGAACTACTGGCAAGTCTTGGATAGGGGGATAAAGTGTTCCCACGGAAGGGATTGGGTGTGTATGTTAGGTATAGGACCCTTAACCCTATAAAGATGCCTGAAGCCCAGTCCCAGTGTGATTCATGATTTATCCAAGCGTTGTTCAAGATTTCGTCCAAGTCCAGCAGCAGCTGTTCCAGAACGCAAGGGGTTAAAACAACGTAACCAAGGATTTACCCCTACTTCAGGAATTCGTTAGCGCTGGGGATCCAAGAACGAATCCCAACAAACCAGAACAAACTCTCTGCATTTGGTGGAAATATCGGGCAGGCAAGTTGCGCCCTAACCAAAAGGATTGTAAGCCAGAGACTTTATTTCTTCATCTTTCATTCTATGGACAATTTATTTCATTTCCCCATCCCAGTAAGTGATTATTAAGTGTATTCTGAGGTTGTCGTGTGTTTGTCTGAAAATAAATAAATTACAATTTATTTTGCCCGCCTTGTTATGCTCAATCGAGAATCCCAAAAATATAACATTGTTCGTAAGTACTAGTCTACTGTGACAATACTAACTTGTGTATGCGAGTGCAATTAGGAGATCTAGATCTCTGCCATGCATCTGTGTTTCTTTCTGTTAAAAGTAAGAAACACATTGATTGTATTTTATTTCATTGTGTATTTTTTTTTATTAGGTTGCTCATTGACTGCTAATGTGTTTTTCTATGCCCCTTTCTGGATATACATAAGCTCAGTGACAATGCATTTTGTTGCCAAATGTTGGCTCTTATTTAATGGTGTTTTTTTTTTTAGGTGTCATATTTATTGCCATAGTGGCTATCCATGCCCATATTGTGTGCATGGTTTACCACTGTGCCAATCAATTAGTTTACTGCCAAATGCTTATTTTTTTAATGCAATGTATTATATTCAGTGCTTGTTTTTTTTTATTTGTAGTTTGCCCATTCATTGCCATTGTGGCAAACCATGCCCATATTATGGACATGGTTTACCACTGCGCCAATCAATGAGTGGGGGTTGGGGTAGTTGCCCATGGGAGGCTGGTTAGGCCTCCCAGGTTGGTAGCGGGAGGTGGGATTTAACCCCTTAATTACCATAGTGGTTAACCTTTAAGGGGATGGAGGTCAGTAGTTACTTTTTTTTATTTTACTGCTGTCAGAGTCGATGCCCACTGAAGAGAACGCAGAGGAAGATGAGAAGGATAAGGACGGCCTTCATCCTGGCAGGGGTAAGTACAACTTTAGTTTACTATATGCTGGCTGGGTAAAGTTCTGGTTATGTTTAATTTTTTTAATGGGCAAATGTGCTATTATCCAAATCTAGATAATAGGGATTTTGACCATTACCGTACTGTATATGTTGGGTGGTGGGGGAGGATTCAATGTATTGTGGTTGGTATTGTTTATTGAGGGTAGAGGAGATGGGTGGTTAGTTCTATTCATTGGGTAGTGGGAGGGGTTAACCCTTTCATAACCACATCGGTTACTACCGCTAAGGTAATGAAGGGGTTAACTGCTTCCACAATCTTCACTGAAGGCTCAATCACCCACCCTGGGGCAACTACCCCCTTTACCCACCTCCTCTACCAATAAACAAGGTAATCTGGCCTACCACTTCA
Source organism: Ascaphus truei (assembly GCA_036426205.1). Lineage (NCBI taxonomy): Eukaryota > Metazoa > Chordata > Amphibia > Anura > Ascaphidae > Ascaphus > Ascaphus truei. Next base: position 9,484 of record WSYH01016828.1, read on the forward strand.
TTGCCTTAGCGTCTAGCCGCTTAGGTAATGAAGTGTTTTTTATTTTATTTTTATACCACAGAATTGAAGCAGGGGGTCTCCTGAACCGCATTAATTTCAGCCTCGTGTATCACCTGCTTCCCAAATTACAGGTTTTTTTATGCTGTGCCAGTATCCCTCTGCATTGTTTAAATGTCCCGGTCATGTGGGCCATGACGCAGGAGAATTTAAACATGGCGGAGATTCCGGCTACCCATAACAGGGCCTGTATCTCGGGAAGCAGGGGATCCCCGAGGCTGAAATTAAGAGCCAAGTGATCACCTGTTAGAGGCGCGCAGTTAGAGTGACTCAGTATCGCTCTTAGTGCGCGTCTCTTACAGATACAGTCCAGTAGGATTCACACAGTGCGAGTCCCATTCTGACGCTGGGACCTCCACTGTGTTAATCCCGTGGGTCATTACAGCCTGCTATGGACTGTCCCGCGGAGGGTCCACGCTTTGCACACTGCTCCATCCCATTCCCTCGGCAGCTGATAGATAGAAAAGACTGCATCGGTATGTGTTTCAACTAGGTTCCACAGATGCGCATGTGCAGAAATTCAATGACACGAATGTGTTTAAACCAGGTTCCATAGAGACGCATGCACAGAAACACATACGTACTGTACCACACATGTAATTCGCACAGTACATTACTGTATTTATTTGTGATTACTAATATAAAATATTCTCCCTTTACAGGTGAAGATGTCCAAGAGCCAGCCAGCCAGCCAGCCTGAAGATGCAGAAAGATTGTACATTTGGAATAACAGTGAAGAAATATGTATTATTGTATTCTTCATAAAGTAAATTACCTGATGAAAGGTCCACATGGGACCTCAAACTGTTTTTCCACTGTTCTTGGCTGCACATTAAATGGAGAACGTTATTATGAACTTGTGAGTAGAGCTCTACTTTGTATCTCTGCCTTAGGAGACCAACACTTTGAAGAAATTGTATGTCTATGTTGTGTTGGCTGCACATCTGGAACTGTTTCCCCGCACTTTGGAATTGGGTTACATTTCAATACCATTACATGCAGCATGATATCATATCGGATCATGCGAAAATTAACAGGAATAAAGGAAGGTTACGTTGCATTTAGATTTTAAAGGCACAATAGCACATTAGCGCATAATAGAATTTCTGATTGATATTGCAACCAATGCTAAAACTCCATTGTCCAGGAAACGTCACATTCGCGTGTCACCCGCGAGCAGCCGTAAGTGTGACAGAACAGCTGATCCCTGTTTTTCTCTCCACCTGGTGATCAGCTGTTCATTCACTTTTACTAACCTAATTGTAAGTGTTCATATACATGTAATAAATACCTTTATACTGATCTTTGGTGCGCTCTGTGTATCTTTTATATTTCAGCAAAGAAAACACACATTTCTCAAAAACGACATTATACCAATACACTATTTTATTCTCAAACTCTACATCCCATAAAACAATCACAGTAATCGGTTTAGTGTCTTTTTAGATATAAATTGCTAAAAAAAGTATCTTAAAAGTCTACAATTGGTACTAGTGTTGGTCCTACAGGGGTTTACAACAGGACTGACACTGGAAGAGAACAAAGAATAAGTGAGGCAATCTAGACTGACAGCAGCTGGTATAGAAGAAGACAAGAATCATGACAGAAGAGGAGAGTGGATTTTACCAGTAGTTTTTATTACACGATACCGGTATATTGGAAACCCCCTACTCTGAACAAGGAAGTGGTTTCTCACTTGTATGAATCTTGTGGTGCTTGAGGAGGTAACTCTTACGAGAAAAGCTTTCCCCACACTCTGTACATGGGAATGGTTTCTCCCCTGTGTGAATCATGAGGTGTGTGAGGAATGATTTCTTATAACGAAATTGCTCTCCACACTCTGTACATATGAAATGTTTCTCCCCTGTGTGAATCCTGTGGTGTCTGAGGAGTGATTGTTTAATACGAAATTGTTCCCCACACTCTGTACATGTGAAAGGTTTCTCCCCTGTGTGAATCCTCTTGTGTACAAGGAGACTGGTCTTCGATGTAAAGCTGTAACTACACTCTGCACATGTGAAAGGTTTCACCCCTGTATGAGTCTTCTGGTGTTTGTGGAGGTCGCGATTAAAACCGAATTGTTTTTCACATTCTGTACATTGGTAAGGTTTTACCCCTGTGTGGATCCTCTGGTGTCTGAAGAGGTAGCTCTTCAGTGAAAAGCTTTTCTCACACTCTGTACATGGGAATAGTTTTGCCTCTGTATGAATCATCTTGTGTTGGTGGAGGTTGAACTTACTACTGAATTGTTTCCCACACACTGTACATTGGAATGGTTTTGCCCCTGTGTGACTCCTCTCATGGTCGAGGAGGCTGATCTTCCGTAAATAACTTTTCCCACACTCTGTACATGGGAATGGTTTTTCCCCTGTGTGAATCCTCTCATGTTCGAGGAGGCTGATCTTCCGTGAATAACTTTTCCCACACTCTGTACATGTGAATGGTGTTACCCCTGTGTGAATCCCCTTATGTTCAATGAGGCCAATCTTCCGAGAGAAACATTTCCCACACTCTCCACATTTGAAAGGTTTCTTCCCAGTATGAATAATCTGGTGTTTGAGGAGATATTGCTTACTGCTGAATTGTTTCCCACACTCTTTACATTTGAAATGTTTCTCCCCTGTATGAATATTCTCGTGTCTTAGGAGGCTCCTCTTATTACTGAGTTGTTTTCCACACTCTGTACAAATAAAGAAATTCTTTGCTTGCACTGGTTCCTTGCATGTGTCCAACGTGTGGCAGGAATCATTGGATTTTGGCACTTCAGGGCTGCGAGGAATCAGATGGTTTCTGGACATATCAGAGCTCTCGCTGGGCTCCTCCTTCAGGAAGTTCTCTAACAGGAGTAAACAAAAAATATAGAACTGAAATTATTTACCTGTAAATCAAAATGACTGAAAGCAAATTACTAATAAAATACTTTGCAAAATGTACTTCATCACTGCTTAATGACAGTTTTAGATATTATTGCATGTAAGGCGTATTACCTGGTAACCAGTGAAGCTCCGTGACTATTTTCTCCAAAGACGGTAACAGTGTATGGAGTGGTACGGCAAGCACATAAGGGATAATTGCTATTGGGTTTGGATTTTGAAAAAGTTTTTACCTGCATGGCA
>WSYH01016829.1:0-12653 GCA_036426205.1 Ascaphus truei
AAACCATGTGGCTTATTCTAAACAGATCAGACATCAACTTAATTTAATTTCTAAACTTAACATTGTATAAAAAGAATATCTATTGACGCTATTGTAGAGAGCTCATCAAAATTGCCACAGGCTGTCTGGCGAAAATATCTGCTGATCTTTAAAAAAATCGTGGATCTTCAATTTGCCGTTGGTGTTTGGTGCTTGAAATGGAGGGGCTGATTGGAGTATGGTTTCTTATAGGTTTGGAAAACAAAAAAGTCCATTCACAAAAACACTAAAGCAAATCAGGCGCGTGGGAAGATATTCTTGCCAGACTATCAACGATTTGCCAGGGATTCTGAAGCCGGGGGGCATCGATTTTCAAGTCTGCTAAGGGGCATGCACCAACCTCGGCACCCCTATGCATCTTAGCATCTTGATTATTGGAACCCACCCACCCACGCGTGCCAGGCTCCTTTTCTCAAAGTCGGCGGGGATGTGGGAACAGAAAATGGTGGCCAGGATTAGCCCTTTGTGGTATACCAGAACATGGGTACTGAGTGTGTGTAACTCCCAGTACGCCTGTTCAACACCTTGGCCAAAATGAGGCTTTCAAGTTCAGGAGGAACGCGAGAGACCACGTTGCATCACGGCCTCCCCCACCCCCCCCGGTGACACAACTGGTCTCTCCGAAACCAGGGACTGCTTGCGAAATCCCACAGTTCGTATTACAGGTTACAAGCATATTGAAAAAAGGGAAAAAGGCCTTCTCCGTATTGGGCGATCGGCGCTACTCTTTAAACTTTACTAAACGGAATTCTTACAAGTGCAAGAAACGGGAACACTAAACACTGACTTAGTCTATTTTGAAATGGCCCACACACTTACAAGAGGAAAAAGAAGGAGATGCCAAATGTTAAATACAACCACAACCACACAACACTTATGGAGAATCATTCCAGCCATCACAGGGGTGGCTCCAGCACCCCATACCAGCACTGAAGAAGAAAAACCCTCCCCCCTCCAGCTAACCCCCCTCTAAGCACTGAAGAGAGAAAAAGAAAAAAGGAAAAAAGGAGGCAAAAAACAGGGCAAACGGATCATCGTTCGTCTGAAGATGTTGAAGAGTGATGAAACCACCACCTGTATTGAATAAACAGTGTTATTAATTTTAAAGGATTCTGCGTTACTGTAACATCAGGTTTTTATTTTAACAAACTAAAAAACAAAACGGCATGTGGCATGTGGCCCTGGGCAAGGAACAAGGATTACCGCACCACTGGAAACAACAGCAGCTCAAGAAGTTTGGCAGTTTGCGTGGGGTATTCTCGTCAGCGGCACGATGATTAAATTCTACCGATAGTGAGTAAAGAAAAGTCTCATCAAAACATGGCACATCAAGTCCTGCCCGTATGATCGTGACGTATGCAATTAGGGGACATTAAAGATTTAGGTGTAGTTAGCCGTCCTGGGAAGCGGGACAGGGACATTTCTAGGCTGTACGTTTCAGGGTGGGTTTGCCACAGAGGAGAAAAGTCCTTTCACAGATGGTCTACATATCAGGGAGAAAGAATTATGGGGATACCGCAGGAGTTCGGGAACGGGGAGGGAAGCGAGTGAGATTCTCGGATGCAGCCAGCACATTGATCCGGGCAAGGGCAAGGAAAAAAGTGCTACCCCCCCCCCCCACTAAAAAACTTATTACGAATCAGCCGGATCCGGCCTTACAGCACCCATTCAGAAAAGGTAACCATGGCCGAAGGGGTTGATGTTATTCAACTGCAATCAGACAGGGGGGGAGCGGTCCCTAGATAAAGAGGGGGGGGTCCAAGTATAAGGAGGGTGCCAAGCCAATATATGCCCAGGTTACCCTGGACATGTATAGGGGGTCTTCAGAAGGTTTGTTTTGCTCCAGATAAGTAATATAAAGCGCGAGTGATTGCCACTGGTGGTAAAGTTTAAGGTTATGATAAAGTGTGCCAAGAATGAGGCTAGTGGGGTTAGGCATATTACTCTCTCACCCATTCTGGCACCCAGGCCAGAACAGAGACTTACGTGTATATATTGATCACACAGAAGACAGGGGCAGTAGTATATTTTATTAGAGAGTTACTGTTATTTAATAGGTATAGTACTGCTAACCTGTTTGTATATGACTGTGGGATTGCCAAGTCATGGATTCCATGCGATTCATGCAAACGGGCATTCAATCCCAGACCTGACCGCTACGTTCTCAAAAAGCTGTGGACCTTGAAAATATTCTGGCTCCAAATATCTGCTGACAGCCGGGCTCACATTATTCTTCACAGAGCATCGTTGAATTTGCGTAATGGTTTTTGCGCGCATGGAATCGTCCCGTACTGATTTGCGTGAAAGGTCTTTTATGGGTTTCCGGGTACCATTACAAACATCTAGCCTATCAGAGCTGGGAAATTCTCCCTACCAGCCACTTAACCGATTTGCCGGTGATGTAAAGCAGGATGGTCAACTTTTCTAAGTATGCTAGGGGGCATGTGCCAACCTGGCACATCTGTCTTTACATATTGAGCCCACCCATGTACTGAAAGGCTCCAAAGAGTCTTTCTGGGCGGTCATATGGCATTAATGGTGGCAGGGATGATCACCCTTGTATTAAGCCAGGGATGCGGGGGTGGGGTACTCAAGGCAGAAGTGCAGTTTATCACTCTTGTTCTAACACCTTGGCATCCATGAGGCTTTCAAGTCAGGCTCGCATAGAACCCATACGCGTACACAAGCTTGTGGGTAGCCCATCTTATCCTCGGAACCCAGGAATCAGAAATCCCACAGTTGCATGACACAGGATATCAGTACATATACGTACTTAAAATATAACTCCTTTAAAAAATATACTCCGGTCCCTGATATTGTGTGTCAAAAGGTGGTAAGTAACCGTTCTGGGTAATGGATGGAGGCCCCCACCCCGTCAGTAAGGGTATGCCTACATTACAGCCGCATCCTCTCGCACATTCTAGAAATGACTGTTAAAACTTTCTACACACAAAAAAAAAAATCACTCACAGATCTCACATATAGCTGGGGCATCCCCTAAACCCCTTATACTAGGTTCAGGGTACCGGGCAGGGTTGCACTGGCCCCCACTCCCCCCCATTATATTAGGGCGCCCCCTGCCTATGTTGCAAGGGATTCATTAACCTCTTATGTCCCATTTACCTTGTCTGGATCATGTGCACGGAATCATGGCGGTTGAGTCACAAGAATGTTTTCAGGGTCGGAGTTGCCCAGAGCCAATGTGTGATATATCTGAGAGAATCTCAGTTTGATTCCCGGATCGCAAGTGGCGGGATCTTGGAACTTTGAACGCGCTAAATAGCCACATTTTGTAAAGACTTCTCAGGCAAACCCGCCCCCGGAACCCCGAAACTTCAGCCTAGAAATTCCTGATCCCAGCACCTGAGAAAGGCAAACAAAAACACAGGAAAATCTTTAATGTGTGCATAATTTCCACACAGTCACAGTAAGCAACATCTCCGACATTAGGCCCTGATACCTGCACGGGACCTCAAAATCGGGGAAGTGGTAAAAGTGGGATTAACTTTATGTGAAGCCGAGCCTGGTTACCCCTTCACCCCATCAAGAGGGCCTTTCCTGCCATTATAACAAAAAACAGATCCCCACAACCCTCACATACACAGATCCCCCCCCCCTGCAGCGCTTATTCAAATATGTTACGCCGTTGGATACCCAGAATAACCATGTTTTTTTCATGGAGTTGTCGATTCGTGTGATTTCTCCAAACTTACCGAGTGTTGATTCGTTTAATCGAGTGCAGAAAGAAGAACAGAAAAATGGCTTTGGTGTTCGGTTTTTAAAAAACAATGAAAGTGACACAGTTAGGCACAGTAGACCACAGTACGTACACATTTGCAAATCATTAATTCTGCCACGGCATTTACGCGAAGATTGCACCCAAAAGAATCATTTTTTTAAAAAAAAACACATGACTCTTAAACAATCAACCGCGGTATAAACCACAGGCGCAAAATGCCGCGTGGAATACAGAACGAGCACACGAAAACGGACGTGTGTGTACTGTTCGATAACGGCCCCAGCTGCCTGTATGCAAAAACCAACCCCCCCAATCGCATATAAAAATGCCCCTCTCCCCGAATACATACAAAAGAAGACACTCACAACCCCCCCCAAAATATATAGAAAGATTCCTACCCATCACTTCAAATACATAGAAAAGAAGTCCTCATGTCCAAATACATAGGAAGACCCCCAGCCCCCATTGCATATTAGAAAAATAAACCCCCAAAAGCATAAAAAAAAAATCCATGTCAAAATACATATTTAATTAACACCCACACCAACCCACCACCCAAATACATAGAAAAAAAGGCCCCTACCCCCAAAACATAGAAAAGACAATTAGTATAGAGTTTAGGAAGAGAAACGATGAAAAAAATGCAATTTAATGATTTGAATTATTTTTAAGTGACAGGTAATTATGTAATTACCCACATCTAATGAACTCACATACATTACACTCACAGAAGTATTAAGTTATTGGAAAAACGAGGACCAAGATGCGTTTGAATAAAATTAAATAACTACCCGTGGATCTCGTCTTCAACAGCACATCTTAATTCATAAGACACTTCACCAAGGCCAGAATTCAGAAAATTAATTGAATTAATACAACAGTTGAAGGTCAATGACATTTCGAAATCACACAACCAGCAAAGTAAATCAGATGTTTTCGAACTTTGTTTGGTTAATTATATTCTTTGAAAAAATGAGACCCTACCACCCCAAATTGTATTTTAAAGCAGGCAACCTTATACAGGTATACAGGAAGAACCAGCGTAGCGAAATTCTAAAGTGCCCGTTATCACAATCTGGAAGACCAATGCAGTAAGTAATTAATCACATGAATATATATGCTATTGCTAGTGAATGTATCCACATTAGGTCAACTAATAATTCCATCTATACTTAAATGGAAATTGTGTATGACTATGCTCCTAAAGCTGTTCAACACTCTATCAAGGCTGGATACATTACTGATTGCAAAGGCCGACACTTATAAAGTAGTATTACAGGCTAAATAATTTATTCTGGAAGCCAGAGGATCACGTTGGTTATGACTTTAGCTCAGATCAGTCCAACTCGCCCTCTTTCCTAAGCACGACAAGATCTGTTTTTTCTTCGTTTTATCGAGGGAAAAACAGGATAAGGTACGTCTCTGGGTAGAGGTTCCCCCTGGAATAGGTGTCTCTGTGTGTCTCAGCAAGGGAGGGGGGGAAAAGATTTCTCCTTAGCACCATACAAGAGTTTACAGAGAGGTACTCCGAATCCAGGGGGAAAATGGTGGAAAGGATTGAAGCCGGTATGATGGTGGAAGATAGTCTGGGGACAGAACACTCTGTGGGCAGCAAAAGAGGGGGAGACAGCAGACTAAGCCATTAGGGAGAAGGCTGGGGCTCCATGGCAAACTACCCCAAGGAGTGCGCCTGCGAGAAGAACGGAACATGTAGCAAAAGTGCATATTAAGCAGCCAAATGCTGGGAAAAAAGGGGGAATCCGGAAGGAAGGAAATGCTCCTGTATATCACACAAAGCATTGATTGCATGGAGAAACCACAAATAATACAGGCCACTAAGCAGGCATGACAAGCAGGGCTGCAAAGGACACAAGGGGGGGGGGGGTAGAGAAATGCAGACAGGGGTTTATTCCCTGTTCCATGACACTTCCCCGTCTGGTACTGTAGATACCACTATATGGTAGGCCCTAGGTGCGAACATGTCAATTGCATACAACATAACAACAAAATAATGCATAAAGTCCATGTCCACATAACGAGGTGATACCGGCCGGCCAACATGGGCTTGAAATCCCTTGGCAAAGTTCTTAAGAAAACGGCATCTTGGAATGGATGAACCGCTCAGGTTGGCTGGTTTCACCACAAGCTTCTGGAAAGTCGTTTTGGCACCTGTTTCACTTTCATACTTTTGACGGAGAACGAGAACAGTCCCTTGACTCTGTAGCGTTCTCTACAGAGTGCATCACTCGGTGGATTGTGGCAGTAATGGTAGTTGGTCATCCCATCACCTGCGTGTGGCGGAGGACGATGGCTTTAGGTCCCTTGCGGAAGCGGGATTAATGTCCTGGAAAGATGATCGTCAAGTCTTGTCCAGTGAGGAGGGATGCTTCAGGGAGACTCCCTGGAGTGAGCGGTAGGGTTGAAGTAGGGTGGAACACTACCGGATTTGATCGGGTCTTTCTGAGGGGGGAGGCACCAGGGGAGTGGACACCGACCCGCCCCGCCCCCCCCCTGCGGGTAAGACATTCCTCCCACCTTTTCTTCATTAGACGTGCTGGCTTTGTGATGGCCGGTAAGGACTATCCTTTTGGTGAACACGGCAAAAAGTTTGCTCTTGACTCCGGCTCCCTTTGTGGGTTCTGTGGCGGAGTGAAGCGTGAAGGAAATAGAGATGGCAGGTCTCCTCTATTGTTCGGGAGGCATAATTTTGGTGAACGGACTGGTAGCGGAGCACCCAAACCGCTGTCTGTCGTAGAGAGTCCTTGAAACCTGTAACTAGGGAAGCCTCTCTATCTTCACTCGATGGGTGTTGCTTTTGTCATGTCCCCGTGTTGTCTGGAAACGCTGTTGAACCGTAGTCATCGGTACATTTCTCTTGCACGAGAAATTCTCCAGCGGCTCTTGGTGAAACGCTTTTGTGTTTCTTGATCGACTGCCATCGGGAGATGTCATTGTCTCCCGGACGGACGTAACGAAAAAACAGTCTCTTTGCCCTCGTAAAGCCCCTTATGTGAATGTATCTGTGGCTCTTGTCTCCTTTTTAGACGTGTGAGAGGGACAGGTCTTTGACACTGGGCTTCACATCGTGGGGAGCAATCTTTGCGGCTCTTATGCCAGCCGTCGGTGGTGCTTTGTCGCTTGATATCTATGGAGGAGAAAACAACGCTGTACACTTTAGTCGTTTGCCACATTGCTCGCGAGAGAACTGTTTGATCGTTATTGGTTTGGTGGACGATCCCTTTGCGCCAGGTTCACCGTGGGAGGTTACTTCTTTCCTTCGGTTGGTGAATCGACTCCTCATCAATTAAGCTACGTCTGGACTATGCTGAGCATCCTAAAGCCATGTGCATCCCATCGACGTGAGATTGTCTTTGTTAGTCTAGGAAGTTGATCTGTCTTTCCTCTTCACTTGGCCCTTCGGTCACTTGGAGATTGGCCCAAGACCATGGTTCGCGAGAGTGGTCCACATTCTGTCCACCACCGTCCTGCGGGCATCCCGTAGTCTTGCCCGGCCGTTCTCTTTGTTTGTTGCACGCGTGCCCCTCTCACCCCCCTCCCCTAGCGAGCAAAGTCTATCGCTCGGCGCGTCCGCACCCCTCTGGCCCCCCCCCCCTACTGCGCCTCCTGGTGGGGTCCGTTCTATGCTCCCTGCCCCTGTCTACACGGCAATCCCCTCTACTCTGCTCCCCCCTCCACATGACCCCCCCCCCCCCTGTCCCCCCTCCCCCAACCCTACCCCCCGGACCCCCCAAGCCACAGCCACCCGTGGTCCTTGGCCGCCTTGTCTTCGGCCGGCGGTGGTTGGCTCTTCCCTTTGCCCCCAGTCGAGGCAACCGGTAATCCGCGAGACACATGCCCCGCTCCAACCCCCCCCGCGCCCCCTCGCCCCCCCCCATCCACGTGCGGAAACTCCATCACGCCTCCCTGTTCCACACCCCCCCCCCCCCCTATTCAAAACCTAATACCCCCCCCCACCACCCACCCCACCACCCCCATCCCCGAACTGGACCATCTGACCGACGTCCGGAAACCCTGCACAAGCTCACGTCAGTCCGGAGCACCACCCGTGAGGCATCGCCGTCCCCCCCCCCTTGCGTCTCAACCCCTCGCCGACATTCTGAGGCTCCTCCGCGTACGACCAATAAGCACCCTCCTATCCTCCATTCTCAACCCCCGACCCAGCCCCACGGATACCCAAGCCGCCGCACCCCCTCCCCACCCCCGCCGCACCCCCGTTCCCATGACGACAACCGTCGCGCTCCTAAGACCCACCACAGACGCGTCCTCCTGCCACCCCATGTTCCCCACCCCACACCACTAGTCCAGAACCAGCCCCACGCCCTTCCTTCCCCTCACTCTGTGACCACCGCCCCACCACCACAAGCCCCCCCTCGCCGTCGCCCCCCCAACTCTCCTCGTTCCCTCCGCCACCCTCCCCGCCTGCCCACTCCCCCCACCCCCACCTCCGAGCTTCGAGCACGACCCCCGACCTCCCAGAGTCCAATCACCCACCACCCCGAATACGTCACCAATTCCCCTACAGAGTCCACACCCCACAGCCATCCGGCCACCCTGGGGGGCATCCCCTGCGAGCCCACGGATATTTTGGCCCTCACCCGCCCACGGATAACACCCCACCCCCCCGGACACAGCCCGCTCGCCCTCCCTAGTTTCCACAGCCCTCCTTCCAAACACTGCCACGTCCGAACGCCCCCATCGCACTCCCAGCAACCAAGCAGCCGCAGACGGATTGTTGCCCCACCATCTGCACTCCCTTCCCTCCTCCCCGCCATGCTCCCCGTACGAGAGGCACCCCGAAGACCGGAACCACGACTTCTTGACGTTCTTTGGGGTGGAGTGTCATCGCCTCTGGGTGTAACGCTTTTGGTAACGTGCCTTGTCACGTTCGCACACTGTGCACTTTTTGATCTCTTCCTTACAGTCCTGGCTTAGGTGAGTTCGGTGGTGGAAACGCCAGGCCTTGAAGGCCAAACTCCGAATTCTCCAAGTAGGCCTCTTGCGTTCCCTCTAGGGACTTCATCCTGAACCCAAAGCTAATTGTTGAGTGGGTGTGGCCTTCTTATTGGGTATGGGAAAGTACGCGTGCTGGGTACATGGTTAATGGTCTCCGGCGACCGATGACGGGAGAGTTTAGGTGTGGGGCGGCCGTCGTTCCTTCCTGCGGGCCGAGATGGGATTGTTTGGGGGTGGTTACAATCATCTCGTCGATGGTCTCTCATTCTTCAGGCTTCAGGATGCTTGAACTGTGTGTGGTTTGCGCACATAGATGATGATTAAAAACTGGGATGCGTTCCCTTGTCCTTGGCCGCTTCGCCGGATGAAAGCTACGAAGAAGAATGAGAATGGGGGGGAGCGGAAGGCGACTTGCTTCTCCTTTGTATTGAGAAGCCTTGTTAAGATCCCCTTTTTCTTGGAGGTTTTGTTTGTAGGGTTAGCTTCTCCAGGATGGGTCTCATCCATGTAGCGAGTCTAGGGCGTTGAGGACATATCAAGGAATGGTCTTTCCTCACAGACTCCATTTTTTCTTTCTTGCAGCAGGTCCCCGAGACTCTTGTACTTTGAGTATCTTAGTTGTGATCTTGGGGAAAGCTCTCGATTCTTTTGAAGAGGTGAATCCCGGACTGACTCGGGGCTTGCCGGGCTGCCATAGGAACTCCTTCTAGCCTTTCCCACACTAGGTCAAGAACAATTGGGGTGTGGTGAGCGTTTGCCGCCCGATAAAGTTCTCTGCGGGTTTGGTTGCCCCAGAGATACGTTCCAGGAACTTGACTAAAAGGTTCGAGACTCTTCCCTTGCTGAGAAAGTCCACGCTGGCGCATTGCGTCTATTGAACGTGAACTTCCACGTCCGGTATTCTCTCAGGTGCGGTACGCCGAAGCTGAATGAGTCAGGCTGTTGACACCAAGTCGCGCCGGATCCTTACTGGATATCGTCTGTCAGACCTGAGATATCGGTGCGTTTCCGTTCTGAGGTAGCGGTAGTTGCTGGGAGGGTCTGTGCGTCGCCTCTTGGTGGCGGGACGATTTGATGGCTATGCCCAAGTGTGGGGGCTGTTCCCCCGCGTGGGTTTTGTAACTGGATGGCGAGCCGTGGTGGGGGGCATCGTGCTGTGCGACGATGGCGTGTGGCTGGGATCACTATTGCGGCTGATGTGTGGCTAACCCAGGCAGAAGCCATTTGTATGTACTTTGCAGGAACAGCACATCTCTCCTCGTGGGGGGCCAGCAAGGTCTTCGGTGTTGAGGAGTCGCTGCCATCCGTGTAGAGATGGTGCTCTGGTGTTTACGCTGAAGAGGCTCCTACGAAGTCTTCCGTGGGTTTGGATGGATTCGATCCTAGAGGCAATCCGTCTGTACGGTTTGATCCCCAACATTCCGCGTTGCGCGGCTGATCCAGGACTCTCGCGCTCTTGGGCTGGGATGGCCGGGGCAGAGGCTTCCTTCTAGCTGATTAAGGGCTTCTAGTTCCGCATACAAATTCGGCCTTCCTACTCGCGGCAGAGGTGGTTGCGGACTACCCTACAATATAAATATAGTAAGGGCTTATACCCCATCCCCTCTCCCCCCTTCAGGCCTTAGGGTAACATCATTCTTCCAGGATACAGGGAGGACGAAGGATAGGGCTATTTCCCACACTAGGGGTGAGGAAGGAGGGCCAGAGTTCGAGCACTGGAGGCAGCCATTTGGGAGACGCGAGGAATGGGTAATGTTAGAGAAGAGTTAGAGGAAGCAGACACCAGGGGACGGAAGACAGTGGCTGGCAGCGGAGGCAATGGCTTAGCAGCGGCTTCTGTCTGTTCTTCACTTCTATGCGAGCTTTCTGCTCTTAGGACTGCTTCTCATGCGACTATATTCGGCCCTGGCAGTGACGGCCTCTGCGGTTGGGCTGCGCCATTGGTAGATTGGTGCAGCGATTTGGAGCTGGTTAGTACGTAGAGAGCATGATCTGTTGGACTGATTAGCAGGGGTATGGATGTGCTGACGTTTTGCTGACGTTCTCCGAGGGAGGAGCCCTTTTGACCGTTGTGGGCCGTCCGTGCATGGCGAGCCTGCACGTGCCATCACAGTTCTAGTCACAATCGCCTTTTTTGTAGGTGCGCTTGTAGTGCTATTTTCCGTTGTTAGTTCTTAGTTAGTTAGGTGTTAAGTAGCTGTGACACAGCGTTGGGGGTAGACACGAGCGGTCTACTTCAATTGAGTTATCCCTGGTCGAGCTGTGCACATTATTGCAGCGCAAGCGAATGCGTGTTGCCCACAGGTGCGAGTTTCCAGAATCATAACCATTGACTTAAAAAAATCAACCGCGGGTAAAACACAGAGCAGGAATGCCCAGCGTGGAAACAGACAGAGCAACGAAAACGGCCTGTGAACGTGTCTCGAATAACGGCCGTGCTTTGTATACAAAAACCACCCCAACCCCAAACGGCATTATAAAATGCCCCCCCCACTGACCCCACCAATACCATATAAAAGAAGAAAAAGATCCCACCCCCAATATATAGAAAGATACCTCCCACCCTAATACATAGAAAGAGAAGTCCCCATCCCCAAAACATAGGAAAGACCCCCAAGCCCCCAAAATGCGTATTTAAAAAAAAAACCCCAAACGCATTTTAAAAAAAAACCCACTCAAATAGCATATTTAAGTTGTAACACCCCCCCAAATAAATAGAAAAAAAGCCCCTACCCCACTAAACTACATAGCTGAAAGATACATATTATGAGAAGTCTTGGAAAGTGAACCGAAGCAGTTTGAAAAAAAAGATGCATTTAATGATTTGATTATTTTAAGTGACTAGGTATACTTATGTATTTAGTCCTCAAATCTAATGAAATCAAATTACATATCAATCTACAGAGTCTGTAATTATATTTTGGAAAAAAAGAGGACACAAGATGGTTTGATTCTGTATAAAATTAATAAAAAAACTCGTAGATGATCTTGTCCTCTCAAACCCCGCACATCTTCATATAAGACACTACAAGGCCAGAAATTAGTTGGGAAATTAAATCTCAGTTGAAGTCAAGACATTTTCTAAATAAACAACAGAAAAATAAATCAGATGTTGTTCACTCTGTTGTTCATAATATGAAATAATCTTCACCAAATTCTGTATTCTTAAAGAGGCAACCATACGGATACAGGAAGAACCAGTAGACCGAAATTCAAGTTGCCCTGCTGTTACATATGGAATACCACGGTAAGTATAATCACATGAAATATATATGCATTTGATTGGAATTGCGTCCACATTGGCAATGTATCCTCTATACTTAAGAGTTATAAATGGTAAAATGTGATGATTGCTATAAAGCTGTTTCAAAACTCATCAAGCTGAAACATTACATGATTTGCTATAGGCGACACTATAAATTAGATTACAGGCTAAATTAATTAAGCTCCCAGTTGCAATGTGGAAATTTGGATGATATCAAAAAAGAACCAAAAAAAAAGGAATTCAGAAAGCAATGGGAATTTGTCCATAGCATGGACTATACTGTATGAGAATATGAGGGTAACCACAGTATATATCGAGTATTTAGGTGCTATTAATTTAGTCCAGAAGCCGTGTGCTTTTTGTACTAACTAATCTACTCATGACTCTAGATTTAAAAAAATCTGTTGCACAATGTAGGAAATGACTGAAACAAGGCATTTTTTGATTGGAGATGCATTAAAGGAGTTATAGGAAAATTTTATTTTATATTAACATTGTGTGCCTTATGGGGGTTTAGTTACAGAAAACAGGTGGCTTATTCTAAACAGATCAGAAATCAACTTAATTTAATTCTAAACTTGAACATTGATAAAAAAGAATATCATTGGACGACTAATTGTAGAGAGCTCATCAAAA
>WSYH01016830.1:0-12653 GCA_036426205.1 Ascaphus truei
CACACACACACACACACAACACACACACACACACACACACACACACACACACACACACTGCAACTTTAACAAGGAGGTGCAGGATAAGTGGGTCAACTGACGCTCATTGGGAGTCATTTAAAAAACACTTTCCTGGCGTTAAAACTGGGGCAAAACTGATGCCAAAAAGACTGCCGTACATTTATAAAATTACATTTCTATTTAATTGAGAATGTTTTTTTTTTTTAGTACATTTGGTGTTTGTTTTTTGCCACAATTTTTCAGCCAGGAAACTATGATAAATACCCCTCATTATGTTTTATTTTGTATGTTACAATGAGAACAAATTGGGACAAATGCCCATACAGCACAATTTTGCTACCAGTGTTTGTCAATAATTCAATTATTGACCATATGTGGATTTAAAAAAAAAAATGAATTGCAAAAATGTTTAAACAATCTAGAACAGGGATAGCCAACTCCCGTCCTCAATGAACACCAACAGGTCAGGTTTTCAGGATATCCCTGCTTCAGCACAGGTGGCTCAATCAGTGTCTCAGTCAAAGCATACAGTAACATTTAAATATTTGTTCTCCTCTCCAATACAGCTAGGGGTTAATTAATGTAAAGAACACATATGGCATATTTTTAAAGCTACAATAAAAAATTCACAGCTACTGTACATAAATGCACTACAATCTCAGCACGGTTATGTAATGACATATATTTTTAGCAATGAGTATTGAACTGATGCTGCACATTTTGATATAACTCGTCAAACTGCTGCAAATAAATGCTTAAAACGGAAATCTGCACCAAGCAGTATATGATCTTATGTTTTCATGCTAATATAATATTAACAAGAAAAGATGCAGAGAATTGTTTCAATAAAAATAAATATGCAAAGCAATAGCTGTTCTATGACATCCCCCTGCCCAGATCTGGAAATAATATTCTGCCGTGCTCTGTCTGTAGAATCTAAATGAATTGTACTTTAAATGAATTGTACTTAAAAAAAATATGAGAGAAAATACCCACATTTACTTATAACCTGTGATGGGTAAAAATGTTAAAGGAATACATTTGGTTCACGTTAAATTTATAGGCAATTTGTTAAAGTAGCAGCACACATTAGAAGGTGCATTAGAGGCACATTGGTTTTAATATGCCACTCAATAACTTGAACAGAGGTTAAAAATGCAACTTAACCTCCATTAAGTATATTTTTAAATGTTTTAATTTAAAATTATTTGGGGTGTACACTAATAAATATGACAACAGTGTGTTTTTTTTTCTCTAGATTTCTTTTCCCTAGTGCTAAGTAACCTTCTGACATCTGCAGCAGGCACTTACTCAGAGAAGATCAGGAGAGGCGGGGTAGTGATGTCAAGATTTCTCAGGCCACTAGCCCACCCTTGTCCTTGAAAACTAAAGACAAAGGTTTGCGATGAGGCTAAAGCATTTTTAAAGAGTTTAATTTGCAATAGAATATCAGTGGTCTGTGAAAACCTGAACGGCAGCAAGAATTTAGCCAGAGGGCAACATTTTAAAATATATTTATATTTTACTGTTCACTTGCACATCCCTTGGGAAATTCAAGCCAGCACTCACTTGGAACTTACTGTAAATAAATAGAGTATTTATTATGATAATAAATACTTAATGTATATAAGTTCCAAGTGAGTCTGGTGTGATTTACCTACTCCAGTCCTCAAGACCCCCAACAGGTCAGGTTTTCAGCACAGGTGGCTTAATTAGTCTTCGACTTAGCCACTGATTGAGCCACCTGTGCTGAAGCAGGGATATCTTTAAAACCTGACCTGTTGGGAGGGAGAGGGGGGAGTCTTGAGGACTGGAGTTTAGAATCCTTGGCCTATTGGATTCTCACTGCAGCCTGTGGAATTAATATGCCCCCTTGGCAGGTTTTGAGAATTTGCGCCCCATATCTCCTATTCCCGGGGTCGCCGACAGGGGGGGAGAGCAGGGACAAATGTCCTGGGCACGGTGGCTGCGAGGGGGCTGGGACATTTATGTGGGGAGTGGGGGTGGTTTCAATGTATTTAACTATTATAATTATTGTGGCTGGAATTTTGTGTGATTGGCTGAGGGGGGGGGGGGGAAGAATGAGTTTGAGGAGGGGGATTGAGGAAGCAGGATTGAGTGGAGAAATCATAGATAGAAATATCAGCATAGGGAATTTACCAATTTATCAACCTGAGGTTTAAGAGAACATCCTATATACTATGTCTAGCTTTCTTCTTGAACAAGCCGACGGACTATAAAAAAAAGTGCTACAGTAATTCCTAGATTCAGAGGTGTCAGATGGTCCATGAATACCTGAATACTATATGCCTCAACTTTTATCATAAAAACGAAATGCAAGACTTTACAAAGAGGTAGCTCCTCCCCCAAGATCACCTGACCACTTTTCTGGAATGATAACACCACTTTATTTTTATGTGGAAACAGTTTTGTTTTGTATATTTGTAGACTTTGTATGAATTAAGTAGAAATAGCCATGTTAGTCCAGTTGCGATAGTGCAGAGTAAATGAGTACTTAAGTATTAGATGATACTTTTTCTATTAGGACTAATAATTGATATTATAAGACAAGCTTTGGAGAGTTCTCCTATCTTCCTCAGGTCAACAATACTGATTTATAAAGATTCCATGAGTTTAACGCAGTTGTAAAAAAGAAATGTAGCATGTGCAAAATTGGTGTACATATCTCTTTCATGCTGGCAGTAATCCTGGTAAGTATGCAGGGTTGCCAGTAATGATTATGGAGGTTTGCCCTCAAACCCTGGTGAGGTGTCATATGTCCCAAAGGAAGTGACAACATGCTTGGTGTCCACCCTTAGTGACATCAGAGATGTGCCTGTTCCTGAGGTGATATAAGACACAGAACTGCCTAAAGTTAGGAGTTCAGTTCTGTTGTTGTGCTGCCTCTGTTCAGTAAGAAGCACGTGGAGGTCTGCAACAGTGTTGCAGTGGTCTGATGCAAGAGCTGTTAGTCTGTGCAGCTCTGAGCAGAGAGACAGAGAAGCTGTTGGATCTCCCTAAGGGGAGAGGTGGAGAGCAACTCTATTAGAGGAGAAGGAGGCACCTTCCAGATGGAGTGCAGCAGAGGAATGAGCGGCTAGACTGCTAGCTGTGAGGGGCAGCTGGCCCATACCACCAAGCAACAATAAAGATGCCCTGTTCAAAGACAACCCCACTGTGTGAGTGTGAAGTTACTCTCCAGTGGAAGACACCACCAACAAGAAGGAGTTCCTCATCAGAACCATCTTCCTGCGGACGCAGAGATCCTGATGAGGTGGAGGCGCTGCACAAGATATAGGTAGGACTCGCACACACTACCTCAGCTGCCTGTCTGGGTTGACAATCCCCAAACACAATCATGCTGGAGACTCAGGAGTCCTGTTGCCAACAGGTGCATCAGCAGACACTACCATGTAATGGGGACTGGTTAGACCACAGGGGCCAATGTGAGATTGGGTGGGTCAGTCAGGTCAGAAAATCCGTTACAAGTGTAAAGCGGGTCATCAGATACCCAGGACCACCTGTATTAGCCTTTTATCAGGGGAGGAGGCAGTGCCTGGGTGGAGAGCTGCAGAGTGGAGCTGTTCCTTGAGGAACTAATAAGCTACCTCTCTGCTGAGGGACAACAGGCAGGCTGTTTCTAAAAGCTTTGTAGCTCTTTTTCTCTCTCACTGTTTAAATCTTCTCTCCCCAGCAAGTAGCTGCACCCAGGCCACCTTTTTTTTATAAGGTAAATATAAAAAAAGCCAAACAGCCAGTGGTGTGAATCACTGCAGCCCCTCTAGGGGGGGACAAAAATGGTTTTAAACCCCAAAGTCCCTTCACGACACACACTATTCCCCTAATATTCCCAGACCAAAATATATTGAATGAAATGTGAAAACAATAAAATAGTTACTTTTTTAAGTGATAGGTAGGAGGAGGAGGAGGGGGAGTAATAGTTTCAATAGTACAGTATATATGTCTACTCAAACCTACCTCCAAATAAATTAGGGAGAAAGGCCTGTGCTGAAAAAGGAACACATCAGAGGTACCTTGGGAGATATGCTAATGGCTGTGCAAATTATATTTAAATGAGTCACACCTCCTAAAATATTTGAAGGGGGGGGGACTGGAGTCAGACCACACAGGAGCAGCCCCCACAATCTCTACTACTCAGGGCAAGAGCTCTAGCATTGAACTAAACCTGCATGTTTAGGATTCATCTGATAAACCTTAGTATGTCTTGTATTTTAGGACCATTGTATTCCATAATGTTGCCTCTAATCACAATATATCACATAATAACCAATGTCACAGATCCCATCTGTACACATATAAATTAAATATATTGGTGTACTGTACAGATATACAGTATGGCCGGGTGGTACAGGAATGCAGAAAGCAGATATACAGTAATAGCTTCTACTACACTTTAAGAGGCTGTTACAGGACTAAGTTATACACTACTTCACAATGCACTGGTGAGTGCCATTGCATTTAGATCAACCCTAAGAGTATGGAGCAGGTGCCCCAAAGTGTATGCACAGGAAATGTTGGCTATCGAGGAGCACTTGGAAACCTCTTTAGAATTGACACGTGTGGGGCAGGGAAGCATATGCTGGATGCAAAGAGAAGCAGTAGCACAGTTCAGAGGGGAAACTGTATTGTAGTAGTAAAAACTAGCATTTTGAAGCATGCATTCAATGGCCTAGAGTCATCAAACTCCAATATGAAGAAAAAAAAGTGGTATTATGGACAAAAAAATATGCTATTTTTATGGTGCAAAGAATCAATGTTGTACCACAAAAAATAACACTTTTTTTTAGCCCATCTGATAATAATAACAGGGCTGGCACCAAAATGACTAAACACTGTACTACACATTTAGACATTGGTGCCAAGCCCCGATATTTATTGGAACCTAGTTAATGCCTAAAAATACACTTGAAATTTTTTTTTTATAAAACAAATGAATTATAAACATAAAACCATTGATTGTCACTGTGGCTACCTAGACCCTCACAATGGGAGCCTAGATTGCCAGTGTGGCTATCAATGGGAAAATGTGCAGTAGTAACATTTTGTTTTTTTGTCACTTACCCTATGATGGCTGTCCTAATCTTTAGTGTTGTAACCCCATGGAACCAATACCAAAAAAAGGCCGATGCCCAATCATAAAATAAAACATATATCACATAAGACAAACCACCTTAATTAAAAATTATGCTATATCTAATTAATATAGAGAAGGTGTAGGGTGACAGGGAATCCCCACCAACTCACAAATAAATGTATAGTACATAAAAAAATTGTCTACCCCACACTCAAGAATGATACAATCGGAATTTTGACCAAAGTAATATTTTTACTGGTGTAGCCATGGCTGGGTGTGGCTACTATTCAGCCCTGTCCTGACATATCAGTCCTGGTAACAGCAGGCATTGTTGGGATCAATCATGGGTTTTCCCCACTCAAGGCAGAACTCTTGAGTGACAGGGGAGGAAGTGGAATTAGGTATGAAGTTGCCCAATCCTGGTTTCAGACCTGGTACCCTCCCCCTACTGTGCTAAAGGGGGTTGCATCTCCAAATTGTTAGTTGGTCTTTACCTTTGAGAGAGACAAGGTATCACACCTGTAATGCTGTACTGCCCGCAGACCAGACCAGTCCCCAGTACTGAGGTGGGTAAGGGTATAACACGCACCCACAGCAGTGAGGGCGTGCCCGAAGTGTGGTAAGGTGCGTTGCCGGGTCTGGTGAGAGAGCGTTAGCCAGATACTTGCCGAGTCCAGGGCGCCAGAGGTCCGAGTAGTGAAGTCCAAAAGCCATGGGTCAAGGGTAGGAGAAAACAGCGTAGTCATTGTCCGAAGCCAGGTCCAGGGGTTAGAGAGGTAGACGTAGTCAAATGGAAGCTGAGATCAAGTGCAGAGAAGGTACACGGAGGGTAGGTTCAGGAACGAGAGCTGAAACACAGAAGAGAGCCAGGCACAGAACTCCGAACAGCACAAAGCCATAAGAAGCTATGCAGAGCGAGGAAGGAGAGGACGGACTGGGGTAATATACTGTGGTAGACCAATAGAGGGTAGAGGTGGGGCGGAGGTGCTTCCAGGCAGTCCCTGTGATAGGTTCAGGGACATAGAGGAGATAGAAGCCAGGTGTGTAGCTTGGGTGAGTGAGGTAGCGTCCTGCGATTGGCGGGGGCGGGGACAGCCGTGCGAGGCGAGGGCCGAAAGGATTGGGTGCGCTCGCGCCCTGTAATGCTTCTGCGTGCACGACCCGGCAGCGTGGAGGCAGTGGCGGCGTGTGCCACAGAGGAGAGAGAGAGGAGAGGCATTTGACCAGCGGAAGTGGAGACCCGGCGGGCAGACCGAACAGCGGGTATAGCAGCACTCGAGACAGGCAAGGGGGAGATACGCTGCGGGGGACGTGTCCCCCGATTCCTTACAACACCCAGGCTGCTGTGCACTGGCAGGCCCAGGTTAACTTCCCTTCGGGGGAGTGAGTTATTACCTATACCCCTGGTCCTGCTAGAGGATCAGGGAAGAGCTAGGACTGCTGCGGGTGCCCTTGGCCGGTAGTGCAGGTCCAGGGACCATCTGAAGTTTGAGACCAGAGCTGTGACTGCATTGGGCAGTTGCCAAGTGACTGTGCTGGGAGCAGAGAAGAATAAAACCGTTCCTCTTATACAGTATATACCTCCTGCCTGGTGTGTAATCTTTCCTGGGGGAGAGGAGTCTGTTCTACTGTGGGAGATTACCTTCATACATCTGGAGCCTACTGCAAATGGAGGCGCTGAGTACCATAGAGTAAATGTCGGGTATGTACCCCAGAAGTCTGTTCTTCAGTCCCCCCAAACATCGGCGGACACCTCAGCCTCTTATGAACCTACAGGTAGCATGCACCATACACCTGGTAACAGGGAATTCTCCCATAGGGTGGGGAAAACACTGTTACACTGGTATACAATAATAATGCAATAAAAGCAAGTCAGAATTAGTATATGAAATAGTAAGGACTGGAAAAGTATATGATGTAGCATACACAAATCAGATCAACCTAACACAGTGCAATAAAGGGTAAAGGGAAAACAAACAAACATGCAGGGGAATATAAAACAGACAAAAAAAAACATGAAAAAAGTACACAAAGCAGTCCCAAATTTAAAAGGGGGGCAACATATACGTTCCAGGGCAATCAGCCCATTCTTACATAGTAATTGTAGTACTTCCCTTTAGTGACCAAAAAAGATCTTCCACAGCCTAGAGATAGAATGCTGATACTTATGGATTTTTAAGTCCTGTTGCAAAGGCTGATGCTAAGGATAGCAGCTCTCCGGTACGCCCCATGCGACTGGCTCCTGTGCTGGCGGAGTACCGGAGCGTGCTATCCTTGACATCAGCCTTTGCCACAGGACTTTAAAGTACATAAGTATCAGTATTGTATCTCTAGGCTCTGGAAGGGACGTTGTTAGATATTTTTTGGTCACTAAAGGGAAGTACTACAATGTGTACTTTTTTTTCACTGGTTTTGTATACCAGTAAAAATATTACTTTGGTCAAAATTCCGATGGCATCATTCTTGAGTGTGGGGTAGACTATTTTTTGGAAATAACATAAACTAAAACATGCAATTAATCCCAGGCCAGAAAAACCTTTAAAAAAAACAAAAATGTAAAAAACATCAAATGAATCCAAGGCTTGATGGCCCCCATAAAAATAGAAAAATGTAAATCCCATTAAAATCAATCCAGGCCTGATTGCCTTTTATTTGTATTGTGGCACAGGGGCTCATTTAAAAATATCACACCTAGGAAAATGTTACTGCACTATTGAAGACTTAGGGCCTCATGCAGTAAGCGTTGATAAGGGAAATATGGCCATGTTATAGCCAAAATTGGGTTTGAGATTCAGTAAGCGCCGATAAGTGCTTCATATCGCCAGGTTTCGGAGACGATAATTTGGTTATGGCCAGTCGCCTGCCGATAAGCCTGTTTTCGACACTGATCGCCACTTTTTTAAATCGGCTGGATTCAACAAAAAAAAACAGCTTATCGGGGCTGATCGGCACTACGAAATTGAGATGTTATGGCCGATTTCTCCCGCCAACTAAAGTTGGCATTTTGGACGGGAGAACGATCGCTAAGGCTGCCGGAACGGCACTTAGAAAAAAAAAATCTTCTGTACATCAATGGAAGTCAATGGAGCGGGGACGTATAACAGTATAGTACTGTTTACGTTTCATTGCTCACAATACAAACGTCATTTGCATTACAGTGTGGGGGCATTCCCTGCATTGTGTCACAGCTGATGTGTCTTATTTGCATAACATTCGACTTTTACATGTTTGCAGCATTTGCGGGTCACATTACTCATCATGTGATGATGTGGCAAGGGAAAATACTATACTACACTCTTAAAGGAGAACCTCACATCATATCACACATTTTACTCAACTCAGCGACAATTATTTACATGATGTCACACATGTCACACATACACCGTATATTCATGTTCCTTTACATTACACAATGCTTGTAATGTGTCACGCATCTTTAAACCTTCATGTACATCTAAATTCTCCTGTTTACATCTACGTTTGGTCCTCCCTATTTTCATGACGTCACTTATTGGACGCTCAATCACATTGCATGTTTACATTGTAACCGTTGCATTACAAGCACTTCAACCTAACTTATACACACATGTACAGTAATTCATCATTGGGACACCTTGTAAACTCATTCTATAGCAACTATCCTCCTTACACAAATGCATGCATATGCACACGACTATTCATTGTTGCCAACATGTCACAATAACATGGATAATTACACATGTTACACAAAACTTTTCCCACGTCAATCTCAGCCTTTTTGTCTCATTACATGACTGACTCTTGCGTTCACAAGTGTTACATGCATTGCACATGCAACTATTTATTTGCAAGCAATCTTTGTACAAAGCTTCACGTCACATCATTGCCAAATATCATCATTCCCTGCAGAATACACACAACAAATACTTAGAACAACAAGTGCACACAGCTTGCCACAGAAGTACTTTATTATGTTAATGTAACACCTTGCATTTTACTATGTCACCTGACATCATCACATACCTATTTAAAGGACGCACATTACCTGCTCATTCACAGCTACTCATTTCAAAATGTTGCGAATGTTTAGGAGACGCAGGAACATTCTTTTCTATGACATGCTTGCTGATCAAGAGAATGATATAGGGCAAGGTAGGGACACACCGAGGGACAGTGACAGTGACGCGGATACGACAGGGACAGGGAGAGGGACAGGCCGAGGGACAGGTAGAGGGACAGGAGATCAGAGGAGAAGACAGAGGAGACAACTTGTGCCTCGTCCGCGTCTGTACAGGGAGAGAACCCTGTTAGATGGGATGAGTGAGGAGGAGATTGTAAGTCGCTATCGTTTGAGTTCAGCAGCAATCTTATCTCTTTATGAGGAGATAAGGGGGGATTTAGATTTTTTCACAGCCAGAGGTCGTGCAGTCCCTGGGCTTGTTAAAATGCTGTGCTCATTACATTATCTTGCTTCCGCGTCATACCAGACAACTGTGGGCATAGTGGGCGGGGTCTCGCAATCTACATTCTCGCGGGCCTTGACCCAGTTTCTCTATGCACTCAATAGACGCGCTAGGAATTATATTCATTTTCCTACAGAGGCAACAGAGTGGCTGGAAGTCAGGACTGGCTTTTATAATATAGCAGGGATACCATCTGTGCTGGGTGCAATCGATTGCACACATGTTGCTTTGATTGCACCTAGTCAGAGTGAGCATGTGTACCGCAATCGGAAGCACTACCATTCACTCAATGTACAGGTGGTATGTGATGCCACGATGAGGATAATGCATGTGGTACCCAAGTTCCCTGGTTCCAGTCACGATTCCTCTATCCTGAGGAACTCTTCAGTCTTCCATGCGTTCGAAGAGGGTCATTTTGAACCTGGTTGGCTGCTGGGTGAGTACATATTTACATGTTCTAACACAAAACACATGTTGATTTAGGAATGTTGGCATTGTACAATTTGATCACTAATGTCAGCTTATGTGTGCTCCATTCATTATAGGTGACTCAGGATACGGAATTAGGCCGTGGCTCTTGACTCCGGTGCTAAACCCTCAAACTGAAGCAGAGGAGAGGTACAATGCAGCCCATATATCTACAAGATCTGTTATAGAGAGGACATTTGGCCTACTCAAGACCAGGTTTAGGTGTCTGGACAGAACTGGTGGGGCTCTTCTATACAAGCCTCAAAAAGTGTCTGATATTATCCTTGCCTGTTGCATTTTGCACAATGTTGCACTCAGGCACAATGTACAGTCAGACCTAGCTGAGGCTTTGGTAGACGAGCATCCCACCCATGTAGCTGCTGAAAATGAACAAACAGCCAGTGGTGGCCAGACACGACAGAATCTCATCAATTCATTTTTTTCTTGTAAGTACAAACTCATATGTTCCTAGTACTACTTTTATAGTTTAATTATGTTATATTAACAATAATGTTTCTTTATATAACCTTCTGTTAGGACACAGATGAATATGGGTTGCACACCTTTCTTTTCTCTGCTGTGTGCACAAAGGGATGTGGCACCGGTATGTTATTGTTGCACAGGTTATATAATCCCTCTTCAATTGTACTTTAGTTGTGTGTATGTGAATACAACTTGGGTAACAAAGCAATAATATTTTAGCATTGTGTTATTCCTTATGCTAAGACAAAACACATATTATGCCCATAATCATTCATGCTTCTAGTATGCTTACATACAATGTTATTGGTGCAGTGTAACATGTACATCCAGATGATGTGTACACCAGGCTGATTTACATTTTGAATGTCATTAAATATACATGGTGTTGCACATTTAACACCAAATACACACTTTGATGTGTTCTTTACGGTACTGAAGATGGCATGTCAATGTTTGCAATTTATATATTGTTCCTTTGCATTATAGGTATATTTGCAGTATGACTGATCATGGTATGTATATTTGCTGACATCTCTCATAAGATGTGGCTACCTCAATCTTCCTATAATTATTGGAACTAAAAACCCAACATATTGGTTTAAACACAAATGTTACATATATGTACTTTCTGTATCATGTATATGCATTTAGCTACTCTTGAGCTTTCATGTGCATTGTATTACAAAATGATTACTCACATTTCATCACATTTTATGTATGTTTCCTTATAATTTCCATTAATGTAATATAGAGGTGGTTGGAGAAAAGGGGATAACTGTACTTATTTGTTTACTTACGGGAGCACATTCATCACTAGCATAGACACACTTTTTAAGACAACTGTTTGTGTCTCTATCAATTGGTGTAGGATCCATGTATAACACCGACAAATGATAACACCAGCTTTATTATGGTAGCTTATATCATCATATTGACTATACTATGTATTTCTAAACGATTAATAAACACAGTAAACTATAGTTAGTTAGGTTAATGAAATATACACAGAAACGTACTTCATAACATGATGGTGATGTCATATTCAGAACATCATGCATTGGAGGGGACCATAACATCTGGCCAGTAACATTATTTGCTACAGTCCCAAACCATTTTATCTACATACCCATGTAACAAGAGATTTTAAAAATAAATGGCTACTTGGTTGTAAGTGTCCTTTACATTGGGAGAAGGAGTGGCTCACTGAGTAAAGACACACACTGGCACTGATAGTTTGAAGCAGGGGAGTCTGGTTCAATTCCCGGTGTGGGCTCCTTGTGACCTTGGCCAAGTCACTTTATCTCCCTGTGCCTCATGCGGCAAAAAAACATTTGTACGTTCCACGGGCCAGGGACCTCAGGCTGAAACATGTGTCTGTAAATCGCTGCGTACAACTAGCAGCCCTATACATGAACATGCTCATATTATTATTATTATTGTTACATAGTTTCGACAGTCATACACTGGCGACACACTTTATTCGAGCTCGGCTAGTCCCACGAATTCGGGTATACCCGGGTGTATTGAGGTTTGTGTCTGTTTTCTGCCCGAGTGCATTGCGTTATTTTCCAGGCAGGGATTGAAGCATTTTATTCCCGCTGGCTGCAATACTGCACAGTATATATATATATACTGCATTACAATTCATGAATTTATGCCATCTGGTAGACACGCGAAGCATTGCAGCCTATTAAATCCTAATCATTATCATTTAACAGATCAGCCGCCCGTCAGCCAGGCATGAACCAATGGGGACTGGTTAGACCACAGGGGCCAATGTGAGATTGGGTGGGTAAGGCCAGGCCAGAAAATCCGTTACATTTGGAGGCGCTGCTGAGAGACCTGTCAACAGGACAGGCTTTTGCTAGGCACATTGGGAAACAGGGAGAGTGTATGCTGCCACTTTGTGCTGTGTTGGGACGGAGCCTAGGGGTAGTCAGGGGGCTGATGGAGTATTGTCAGCTCGCAGGGATGACCTAGGGGCCTGAAAGGAGTTGGAGGTTTGGGGAGGGGCTGTAGCTGTCCTAGTCACCTTGAGGCAGTGCTAGTGGTAGGATGCCTGAAGGGATAGCCTGATAACGAGGTCAGGAATTCTGGACAGGGTCTGCGCTAGGCTAGCCAACAGTAGGTAGACGCCCAATACT